>VYZW01024824.1:67553-155648 GCA_013401315.1 Balaeniceps rex | reverse complement strand
CCACCCACCCCCGCATCTCCAGCACAGAGCGAGGTGGCCAAAATACTCCTGGTACCTCCGCAGGCACCGTGCGCCCGCATCCTGCCTCTGGAAGTGCAGGGAGGGTTGGTTGGATGCAGTCTGCCAGGTTTTTAATTGCACTTTCTGCTGAAAAATAAACGAACCCCCCGTGATCCTGTGCTTTCGGTGTCATTTGCTAAGGCTCGGCGTCGGTCGCGCTGCTTGAAGCAGTTTTCTGCCACGCAGGAGAACGGTGGTGGTCAGCAAATGGGCTTGGTGCACATGAAGAGCCATTTTGGATGAGAACAGTCCCCCTGGCTCGGCGACAGCCGTGCATGTATTGTAGCTGATCTGTGTGTCAGAGAGAAAAGCCTACGGCGTAAAGAAGGACACAGTTATACGGCGTATGTAACCTATATATGATATATATGGTTTGCTCTCTGCAGTCTTTACGTGTAAGATGTGGTTGACGAGACACCTCACCGTGGTGACACACATTCCTATGCATTCCTCAGCGCATCCCCTCTGCCCACGCGCTGGTCACATCCCAGCAGCTTTGAGCAGCCCACCTGAACGATTTCTTTCGTCGCACCAGAGATGCTTCAGCTCAAGCCTTTTCTCCTTCCCCTCTATACCAGCCCCGCACAGGGCAAAACCAGTGCTCCCAGTAGGGCACCGCACCCCGGCACTGGCTCTGCACCCAAGGCGATCACTGCAGTTTAGCGTGGTTATTGCCACCGGCTGCTCCTGGCCCTTGGTGGCAAGGTTCAGCCCCATCACCATTTGCCATGGGCCGGGAGCTCCCGTCTGCAGGGCCTCGGTGTCTGCTCCGACCCTGCCGCGGGGCACGGATCCCTGCACAGCTCCCAGCACCCTGCGGGAATCACTGCAGGTCTGTGGTGGTGTTAATTTGGATCCAGTCCTCCCAGGGATGGCTGTGTGAAGCTGAGCAGGGAATCCATCCCAAAAAATTTACATGGGAAATGAAGTCTCCTTTTCTGTTTGGCTAAATGTCTGCCAGCCTGTTTTAATTTACCCAGCTAGGTTGATTTGCAACTTTCAATTTTCCATCGGTTGGCTGTGACCAGGACACTGGGAAAATTTAGCACTTGAGTTCACCCAACTTCTGCATTTCAAAATATCCCAGCCCGAGACACGCAGGAGAAAACCCTTTCCGTTTTGGAACAACCAGGAGGGAAAAGTCTGAACATGAGAGGTTTTAAAAGCATCAAAATATTTCACATTGAAAACGCCAGAGCCGCCTGGGTCCATGCGAGCCCCAGCGTCCTCCCAGCGCTCCCGCCAGCCCTGGGGTTTGGCAGGAGGTTGCACCCCAGGAGACCCCATCCCCGGGTGACCCCCCACCCCATCCTGCCTCAGGGATGCCCCGGGACTGGGGAGCACTGGGTGGGGGGGGAAGCGGGAGGGTGGGGGAAGGCTGTCCCCGAGGCAAGCGCTGGGCGAGCCGGCAGCAGGCGAGACGCATTGGGTCTCTGTGCTTCACCAAAAGTTCATCAAAGCCAAANATTTTTATTTTTTTTTTTTTTTTTTTTTATGAAACAGTTGAGATGACTCAGCGGTTTCTGACGCAATCCCCGTTTCATCGGAAAATTCCTAACCAGCTCCTAGTGGCAACTGATTGCTCCCATAAATCACGCAGTGTTATCCCTGGCCGCAGCAGCGCGGCTTACGCAGCCCCGGCCCGTCCTCGTGAAATCAGCAGGAGCGATGCCATCGCCTCAGTGGGAGCAAAAACAGCCCCGACAACAAAACGCACCGGAGAACAGATCCAAAACACGAGCCTCTGTCCAGCTTCGCATCGGTGAGACCCCACGGCTCCAATGTGGGGCTGGACCGGCCCCTGCTCCCGCCACCCCAAAACCCCCGGGGCCAGTGTTGCCCCCAAAACCCTGGGGCCACGGGTGCTGCTGCCGAGGCTGCCGGCAGGTACGGCATTAATCACTGACGGCCAGGCTCAGACGACAGCGTTTTTTATCTCCCAGTTTTTTGGCATAAGCATTAGAAATGATTTGCAGATGTTATTTACTGCTTTTGGGCTTGGAGTAAATTGAGATAAGATGCACCTGCATGGACAGCGAGAGGCTTTCCCACCCAGGGACGGTCGCTGAGGGCTCGGATTGGACTTTCCCAGGGAAATTTAGGATTCGGGCAAGGGTCCCTGAGCCAGCCCTGCTCCCCGCATCCCGCACTTCGGCAAGGCAGTCCGGTGGTCCTGGTGCTGCGCATTCACCTCCCGGCACCGCACAAGGAGGCTCAGAGCCACCGGCGCGATGCCCGTCCCTGCAGCAGCATGGGGCCGGTGGGCTCTTACCCCGACAGCCTCCCCGGCAGGCAGCTGCCAGGTTTTCCATCCCAAACCGGTGCTGTGCATAATTTAGAGTGCAAATAAACGGAGCGACAGACACTCCAAAATAACCTCCTCCAGCCAGGGGAGAGCCGCCGGCGACTGGCTGCTGGTTTGGCCGGGGAAGCGCCTGCAGAGGAAAGGAGTTTCCTTGGCTGAAATGAGTTCAACAAAGTGCTGGGCTGGGCACTGTTGCTGCTTAGCAGGAGCTGGGGCTGCTCAGCTGAGCGGAGGCACTCTGTGTTTCGCAGGATCAGGCCCTCTCTCACCTAGGGAGGGGTGGGGGGATCCCTTTGCTGCCGTAGAGGGACCTCCATCCTTGACCTGGAGCAGAGAGCGATGGTAAGCTCCGATCCAGGCACAAAACGCTGACCGTCTTGCTGTGCTCCCCATCGCAGGACACCTTCCCGTCCTGACCAACGCACCAGCCCTGGGATCTGCCAGAGCTGATGCCCAAGCATGTCCCTAGAGCAGGTCCTCCATGAATGATGTACCACAGGATCTGCTCTTGGTGAACCAGAGCCACGGCCCGGCCACGGGCTGCGGCGTTCCAGCACCTCTTTTCCAGCAAAATTAGCCCTTTTCTGGGCCAGTCCTCATGCCGGCATGGCAGACGGGATGGCTTTGTCATAGCCAGCCCCACTGAAATGCCTGCTCAGGTCCAGAAGAGCCAGGCTGGAGGAGGAGCAGGAGCATGGTCTAGATTCTGTTGCCCAGGACCCCTCAGCAGCTTTGTCTTCACTCGGGGGCGAGACGACTAACTGATTTTCTTCTTTTTTAAGACTGCCTAGAGAAATGACCCGTTTGTTCAACGCTTCTGCACAGCTACACATGTTATTTCCAGGCGAGCTCAGAGCGGTGTGGGCAGATCTAAGCCATCCACGGAGTGGGTGAGGTCCCTGCATGGCCAGGGCATTGCCAGGAGGATCAAAATGTGGCAAAGCCCCAAAAAAAAGGCCCTGGCAGCCAGCCCTACCTTCTTCTCAAGAGTTGCGGCTATGGCCTACCACTGGGTAACTAAAACAAGCAAGAGACCAAAAAAAGTATCCTTTAGAGACAGTCCCGGTCCCTTGCAGAGTGACCTACGGCGCAGTGTTGGGCAAGGCGCTTCATCTCTGTGTGCCTCCATGCAATGTGGATAGCAATGATTTATATCATGCTAGCATGAGGGTTTCATCCACGGAGATTTGCAAAACGTTGAGTCAAACTGAACAAGCCAAAGCCACCAAGCTGCTTTCGCCATCAGATTCCTATTAAAAAATATCTCTGGGCAGTTTGAAAGCCACAAGCGACCACAGTGACCCCAGGTATGGTCATGGCCATAGAGTTTCAATGGCTTTAAAAGCCTTTTTTTTCTGCGCAGACTTTAATTTTACCTGTCCCCAAAGAGTACACGGCCCTGCAAGAAGCTGGAGGAGCTTCCAGACAAGTCACGCTTGGTTCAAAATTTTAGCTATGCAAAGATGAAAAAGGAAAAAAAAGTCCAAAGCCTTTCCTTTAAACGGAATGAGTCTCGCATGGAAGTTGTGCAGTATTGTGCTGAGGGACATCAGCTATGCAGCACTGGCGACCACAGGCATGCAAAAATCATGAGTCAGACTCCCCCAAACCCTAAGACTCGTTTCGTTCCCTTCTGGATTTTGAGCCTTGAAGCATCCCAGCTTCAAGTTTTTCTCTTCGGAAAATGACATTTTTGACCAAGCGGGTGAGAGCTGAGACCCTCACATCGTTACTGGGCTCCAGGAGTTGTGACTGTAAAAAAAAAAAAACCATTAAACACCATGAAATGAGCAATAAACCTCTGCACTGCCTCCCCGAATTTGGCAGCAGGATGGCTGCCCTGGGACACCCCGAAGGGTACGAGCAATGGAAAACCGGGTGACAAGAAAA
Source organism: Balaeniceps rex (assembly GCA_013401315.1). Classification (NCBI taxonomy): domain Eukaryota; kingdom Metazoa; phylum Chordata; class Aves; order Pelecaniformes; family Balaenicipitidae; genus Balaeniceps; species Balaeniceps rex. Next base: position 151,393 of record VYZW01024824.1, on the reverse strand, counting down.
GAGATGTCCTCACCATTAACAGGGACACGCTTGTAATGGGCTGTGACAGGGTAGAGGAGAAGGGAAGAGTGAAAAAAAAGAACCCTGAGGAAAAAAGAAGCAGGGATACCTGCGAGGAATACGCATAATAGGTTTATTCAACAGGGAGACGGGAAGGGGGAATTTTTCTAAGGGCAAGTATTCAGCTAAAGCTGCCTAAAATGGGGCCAGGCGTTATGGAGAATGGATATTTTAAGTGGCAATTTATTCCACTAATAAAAAAAGAAGGATGCAGGTGCTTTGGCAGGGCTGTGGACGGGAGCGGGTGAGAGCTGCGGTTGATCAGAGCCGGCTCTGCAGCACCAGCCGCGCGAGGGGCTCAGGCACAGCTGGTGGCTCTGCGTTTATTGGGCTCCTTTTCCCTGGTGCCAGGGCCCGTGTATGGATTTCAGCTATCCAGAAAGCACTGCCCGCGCCGGCGTCTCACGCAGCGGCTCTGGTCACAGGCTGCGGTAGGTAACGAGAGGTATTTTATCCAGATGCTGCGGCCGCCCCTTCTCCAGCTGGGCAGGGAAGGGCTTGTGCCCATGGGCTGCTCCACGCTTGCACCAGGCTCGCTCACGCCAGGAGGTGTCTTGATCAAATTCCCAAGGCAGAGCAGCGAGAAGACAAGAAATCTTTGCAAGCTGGATGGTGCCGTGCTCGTCAAATCACTCAGGGCTCCTTGGGGCTGACCGTGCCGCTCCAGAGCCACGGCTCTTGCATATCGTCCTGCTGAAACCAGGCCATCATCCAGCTTTTCACCGTTAGTCCAGAGCGCATGAGCCGAAGTGGTGTGGAGGCGAAAAATTAGACTCTGAGGTAATAGAAGTGGTAAATAACACTTTGCAGTAAGCACTGAACTGGCGCAGCCGTCCGTGCATACCATCTCACGCTGACGCTTGTATTGCAGCGCAGCAAACTGCAAGCCCATCCAGGAGCTGCAACCTTAACTCTCCATTTTAGTGTCGTTATCATCGTTATTTCCAACCTGGCAGTGACTGGGGACACGCAATGGAGACGGTATCAATTCTGATAAGTATTGACAGTATCAATTCTGATAAGCATTGACAGTATCAATTCTGATACAAGACGGTATCAATTCTGATACTGTCTTACACCACACACAGATGAAAGATCATCCTTTACTCATCCCAAGGAGAATATACTGTCAATACTCTCAGTTGGCAGAGATCCCTCATCCTCTGTTCCGATACATACTGCTTTCAAACTATCACCCTCGTATTAAAAATAAAGCGAAACTATCTACGTCTCCCTCCTTCACTGCAATGTCTGAGTTGAAAGGCTTACAGAAAGTCATGGTTAATGTTAGCCTGGAAGGATCCAGGAGAGCATACCAGAACCTGGTTTTGGCATCTGGGAACCAGTTTTCAGCCATATATATCACCGTTCCTGCGTGCATTCTGGTCCACACAAAATTAGCCCTGTGGAATGCAGATTTAAAATTCGCTTTCCAGAAGTACTTAAATGCAGGAGCTAAAATTTGCTCTTTCTACATTTCCTACCTGTTTAGGAGAGAAGGAACAAAGTCCTGGCCCTTTGTTCTTTGGGTTCCTTCCCGGGAAGGTTTGCAAAGCCCACGTCCAGCGCTGCGGTTTGTTTGCAGCCTGAACAAAGACCTTTTAAGCAGCAGCTCCCGACAGGAGCTCGCCACCTGCCTGCCCCTTGCCTTGCAGTTTACTTTGGGGTCTCTTTTTCAATAATAGCTGGAACACGTGTGCAAACCGGTGTGGTTTTTTTTTTTTTTTTCCCCTCTATGCCTACAGCGCTGGCTGCAAACCAAACGCCAGCCCAGGGTGTGCAGCTGGGAGAGAGAAAAAAAAAGAAAAAACAAAAAACCAACAACCTGTGGAATGTTTTCTTGCTCCTGAGAGCTCCAACACTTCCCTGCTCCGGGGAGCGCTTGCCATGGCTGCTGCTTGCTGCATCCAGCAGCCAACGGGGTTTCCTTTCCAGTGGGCTCCAGCTAGATTTTGGGCAAAGGATGGGGGTGAGAGGGATGCATTTAACAACTGCTTGATCATATTTTTCAACTGATGCCATTCAGCTTGTTGCACAACCACCACCCGTGCACGTCCTTGCAAATGGTGCCTTGTTGCACAACTGCCACGGCCTTGCAAATGGTCCCACGAGGGCCAGGGGGGCTGCTTTGCCCCCAGACCTGGAAGCTTGTCCTCACCAACAGGTTTTGAGCTGTGTTTTCACCTCTCTGACCCCAACCTCACGGCCACAAAAGCAGGGTGGACGCGGTTTTCTTAGCCAGGAACCCAGAGCGGTTCGTGCAACCGGTTAACCCCAACCCTACTCGAAACCCTCCTGGAGCCAAGCCCTGCCGTGCAGCACGCAGCGGCCCCGAGCACCTCCCTTGGTCCGAGCAGCTCATGCAAGAATAACACGGAATAACGGATACGTCTGAGGATACGGCACAGAAAAAGAAACCGGGTACTTCGGGGTGTGCTGGCACTCAGCTCCGCTTCCCGCTCAGGGCTGGATGCCTGGGGAGAAGCAGGGGGTATTTATGTGCTGGCTTGGAGGGATTAATTTTCACGGTAAACAGGGACACCAGAGTTTTTCACTATTTATTGGTAGAGATTCAATTTTGCAGGGGTTTGTGGTAAGTTTATGGCTTGTCCAGGCAGGAGGGCGGCTGGAGACGTGGTGTGGGCAGCGTGGAGCCCCCGCGCTCTGCGGAGGGATGCTGCCTGCAGCCGGCCAGGGAATGTGGCTGGTTCCTGCAATATCAGCTAAAAACGGGAGCCCTACGCAGCTCACCTCAGCCGTGCCGAGGAAGGCTCTCAGCACAGCCCTCTTGGGTCAGCGCTTTAGTGCTGTTGTGCCATTCTCACCGCATACACAACACCCCTGCGCTCCCCCTCCCGGAGCCCTTTCCAACTTGGCTGGAGTGGTTTAAAGAACATTTTTTTCTCCGTGCGTGCCTGCCTTTCCACCGGACCCCCTCCCAGGGGACGGGTGAGCCCGTCCTATCGGCCTCAGAAATGGTGGCTCGCAGCCTCCTCCCCAAACCCGCAGCCACAAAGGCGGTTGCTCAAGCGTAGCATTCCTGTTCCCTGCGTCCCGGGAACAGCTGTACCAAAAAGATGCCGAGAATCCCTGCGAGGCTCCAAGGAAAAGATATTAACCCAGGAGGGGAGCAGCAGTGATATAATAAAAAGTCATAATAAAAGAGAGAAGCCACTGAATGGATTAGCAGCCCAAACGCTGCTTGGCTTTTGGTCTCCTTTCCTCCAGCTTTTCTGCGCTGCACGCTGACCTGCTCAAATTCCTCCACCCCGGAGACGCTCAGCTCCTGAATTTCAGACAGGTCTCCTGGAGGTGTCCACTCTGCAAAGGCTGAGGGCACGGCTGAGAGACTTAACTGCGCTTCGCTCCACCCGAGCGTGCAGGAGGGCACGTACGCACGCGTGGCAGGCGTTGGACGCTGCGTCGCGCGAGCCCCCCGATGCCCGTGCTCCGCTAGAGCAAGGCCACCCGCGCCAGGTACGCCCTCGCGGGGAAATAAAAGGCAGATTTGGAGCTTGGTGTGTATTTCTCAGGTACAGCAAATGTAGCAGGATACATCCCACTGTTTTAAAAACCCCGGTACCTTCCACGTACCAGTTCTCCCTTACTTTGTGCCAGCACGGAGCAGAGGATGGTTTTACCCTGCCGGGCTGCTCCGGCAGCACCGACCCAGGCTCAGCGTGGGGGCAGCGGGACGCAGAGGTGGGGCGTCCCCATGGGGAGCAAGCAAACCCACAGTCCTCACCCACGGTGCACCCAGCTCCGACACCCAGCGCAAGGCGTGCAAGGACGACATTCCCCTTCGCTCCTTTAGAAACACCCGGGGCGATATCGGGGGCACAGAGCATCTGCCGCTGGGAGCCGCCGGCTGCGTCAAGAATTTCGCTGTTGGGGAGAGACAGGAGCGAAGGGGGCGGCTGCGGCGGCAGCTGTTCCCTGCCCGCAGCCCTCCCGGCCACGCAGGGCATTTAAATTTTAAAGCACGCACACCACGGCTGTTTTCTCCACTATCCCCATCCAGCTCGCAGAGACCCCGTCCCCGGGAGCCGCTGGCCCGTGAGGCACCCATGGGTTCGCTGGTGGCCAAGCTCCTTCTGCCCACCATCAGCACCTTGGTCTTCCTCCCCACCATCAGCATCGCGGCCAAGCGGCGCTTCCACATGGAAGCCATGGTCTACTTCTTCACCATGTTCTTCGTGGCGGTAAGATGTCCCCGTCTCCCCCACCGCGTGTTTCATCCCCCCCAAATTCCCCTGCATCGGGGCTCCACCGAGAAGCGCAGCTGCATCTGACCCAACAGCCGCGAGCGTGACCCCGGAATATCCATTTTCAGTTATTTCCCACCGCGCGCGGCGCTGAGTAGCTGCTTCTTCAGTTTAGGATGTCCTAAGGGGTGGCCTTACATAGATTTAACGGTGCTTTATGGTTGTGAGGTTAGGGAGAGGGTCTGGGTGCAAAGCGACTTGATTGATTCGCGATGTTTCGGGGCTGGTTTTTCTCTTTGTTTTACAGCTGGTAAGTGGCCATGCTGAATTTGGGGTTTAAATTGTATCCAGAGTCTCTTGCTATGCTTCTGTCGTTTCAGCCAAAAGCACGTAGTCGAATTATTGATTTTGCAATTGCTAACTGGTGATGGGAGCAACTCTGGAGTCAGGGGAGTTTCTGCCCTGGGAAAAGAAAGACTAAAATATGCTGCTGAGCTATCAAGAAAAATAATTAGTAACCCTCCAACCTGGCAGAGCGGGTTGAAAACGTGTGTTTCGCCAGGCTCAGAATCACCCTGCCTTCCCTCGCGCGGGAATAACGAGTGGAGAAAGGCAGTTGTCTGTACATATACAAAATAATTCATATTCCTGCTCCCGGCAGTAAGCTTTTGTATCGCTAAATGCCTCCGTACGCGCACGGGTTGAGCACCTAAAGCAGCATTCCCACTGGAAAAAACCCTCCTATTTAACCCCATGGCAATGCTCTGCTAAAAAATACGAAGGAAATAGCCCAGCAACCCAAGCAATATTGCATTTACCTCTTCTCCCCACCCATCTCAAGGCAGCTCATGAGGGTTGTCGCATCCCTTGCGCAGAGAGAGAGAAACTGAGGCAGGGAGTAGGTAAAGGACCTCCCCGGTGGGAAAAGCTCTGCCGCAGCAGCACGGAGGGTAAAGCAGGGCTCTGAACCAGGCCAGTCCCTTATTCCTAAGGATCCACCATTTAAGCCTCCAATTAAAGCACAACGCAGGGGGAAAAATTCTGCCGGTTCCATAAAAACTACAGGAGTAGTTAATAAAAACGTCCCAACCGAGCCCCCCCCAGCTCCCCGGGGAAGCCAGACATCTACAATTTCATTTCGCACCGGTTTTGTGTCTGCTCCACCTCCCCGAGCAGTCAATAGGAAAATTGGCACACGTTTCGACGGGAGGTGGAACAGGTCCTCGCCGAAGAGATTGAAGAGGCAAAATATCTGTGCGTGGGGAAGGGAAGGGAAGGGAAGGCAGCTGCCAGCGTGGTCGGGGGGGTAGGAAGGGCAGCAGCTGCTGCTGTTGCCTTTTCTTGCAGCATCCCACTCGTCCTCCCCCAGGAGACCTCATCAGAGCAGTGAAAGCATATGTCCATCGCAGACAAGTGCTGTGACGCCGGCCAGAAACACGCTCTTTGTCTTCCACCCTTTCTTCCCCCCGTCTCTGGACTCCCCGAACCCAATCTCAAGCAGAGAAAAGAATTACGGCCGTGGTGCAATCTTTTTCTAGAAACCGCAGCGAGCCAAAGGACTTGCAGCAATTCCCATTATAAATAAGATCAGCATCCCCGCTGGGCCGTGACAGCGAGGATTGTTCCAAAGGCATCCTGCCAAGCGGTGAAGGGACTTCTTCAGAAACAGCGAAGCACGCTGGTGCTACCACTAGAAAACTCGCAGGGCTGAGCACTCGGAGGAAAAGGCGAGCGCCAGGCAAACACTGGGAGCATTCCTCTGATTGCACTGGAAAATCTCTCTTGGCTTGGTTTGCAGCTATATTGCATGACAACGGCGGGTTTTTTTTGCAGATAACCTAATCAATGAGCTAATGGGCAGGAACCAGCAGCTTTTAAGAGAATGCACTCATGAGTGAATTCCCCAGTACTCAGACTCTGGCCATATAAACTCTAGTTCGCCTGGACAGTGACCTGGCATCTACACACATTTCATCAGGACGCTCATTTTGAATTGTTTTACAAGAATCTTTCGCAATCAGAACCATAACCTCCGAGTCCTCCTTCTGCTGGAGAGGACGTCCCCGCACCGCCTGGGGCTCGGCTCGAAGCAGCTTGGTCATCAGATTGCAAATTCTGGCACAGACCGAGAGGCAAACTAAAGCATCCACAAATAATTTGTACTAAGAGAGAAGAATGCTGATTCTCAGGCAATTTGCAATTGGGAACGGTGACTTTATATCTCAAATATATTCATTACTGTGTATCAGTGACCCTGGTCACTTGGTCACTTGGCCTCAAGTTGTGCCAGGGGAGGTTTAGATTGGATATTAGGAAAAACTTCTTCATGGAGAGGGTTGTCAAGCATTGGAACAGGCTGCCCAGGGAAGTGGTGGAGTCCCCATCCCTGGAGGGATTTAAAAGCCGGGCAGACGAGGCGCTTAGGGACGTGGTTTAGTAGTGGCCAGGTACGGTTGGACTCGATGATCTTAAAGGTCTTTTCCAACCAAAAGATTCTGTGATTCTGTGATTCTGGTGTATATGAGGCTGTTCTGTTCCTGGCTGGCCATCGTCTCGACAGCCATGAAAAGGCTGTTTCAAACAAACTGATAAAAACAGAAGTGATAAAACCAGAAGGAGTTTATTTGACCTTAGCTCTCTGTGGGTAGAGAACCAGCTTTCTTAATGCCTTTTTTTCTTTTTTTTTTAACAGATTTACCATGCCTGTGATGGCCCTGGCTTATCAGTGCTGTGCTTCATGCGCTACGATATCCTGGAGTACTTCAGCATCTACGGAACAGCTCTGTCCATCTGGGTGTCCCTGATGGGTAAGCACTGGTCTCTCGTGGTTCCTACAGAGCACCAGCAGGTCGGGCAGGATTTGTCCACGCTGCTGGTGGGATGGTTAGCGGGAACGGTCCCCAGAAATGCTGTTGCCTTTGAGCTCCCATCTGCAAGACTTAGCTCGTGCTATGGTTTAATCCATTTTTATGTCATTCATGCCTTGGAAAGTCATTGCACTCGGTGGGGTCCAGACGCACATGAAAACTGTCCTGAGTGGTGGCTGGGGAGATTTTGCTCTTGGAGATAAAGAGAGCTCTGGCGCCGGGTGTTTGTGTCAGTCGGGTGTTCCTCTGCCTTCACCAGCTCTTACGCACGCCCTTACAACCGCAGAATTATTTATTTCAAATTGGCAAGTAACACATGCAGCCTTGTGCTTTAGTCCAAGGCAGGACAGTACTATGAGGTGACTTAGTTGAAACCTCGTCTGTCCAGGAATCTCCCATTTCTCCTCACTTTCCCCACACTGAGCCCATCAGCTTGTTCTGTCCTGACTTGAGAGCATTAAGAAATGCAGAATCTGCCACTTCCCTTGGTAGCATGCAAATAAAAGGGGTTTAGTCAAAACAAATATATCTTCCTAGTTTATCAAAAGCCTAGTCTGGGCTGACGGGAAATATTAGATATGCTCAGAAAAAGCAGAAATAGATTTCACTTCCTTTTTATTAAAAATCCTGACCCTTGCCATATTACTCAGTTTTCCTTTTCCCACATTCGCTTCACTCACTTTTTTTCTCGTTTTGTTCCTCATTTGCCACTGAAACAAGGTATAATAGAAATGAAAAAAAAAAATGACAAAACTAAAGGACGAAAACTTCAAACCTATTATTTTCCCGTTTTGTCAACATGTTTTTTGGAAGGACGTGAGTATTTCTGACAGGAGAAGAGAGTAGGGTAAGGAGAGAGATGAGGGGACAGTCACTTTCCAACAGCAAAGGCTTTGCTCAACAGGTTCGGACCATCTCTAGCAGCCGCACACCCAGCCCTGGCTCCAGCCAGGCAGGGTCCCCAGCCCTCCAGGTGCTGAGTTGGGGTCACCATGCTGATGCACAGCCCCAAAACTCTCACAGGACTTTCCCCTCTGCCCCTTGGGGCTCCAGGGATGGTGCAGGACCTCTGGCAGGGATGGTGCTGAGCCCAGCAGGAGCCGTGGGGCAGCACCCCCTCCGCCGGGCGCAGGTCCATCCCTCCTCCCTTCACCGCCGAGCAGCGCAGGCAGCAGCATCCCCCTTCCAGGGCGTGCGACGGGATAAATCTTCCACGCAGGGAAAAATGAGTGGGGGAAATATTAACCTTAGAAATGGCTCTGTTCCCCCAAGGTGTGAGTCCCAAGGTGGGCTCCCACACTGTCCGTGGCACTTCAGTGCTCTCTCTGCTCAGCTAGAAAAGGCAACGAGGCAAATCATCTCCAAAGGGCATTTTCGGTAGATAACAGCGGTGTCAGGGTAGGTCAGAGCCGATCCAGACACTTTGGCTCCTCGCAGCAAAATTCAACTTGATTGCTTCATTACTGCATTCAAAAACCTTGCAAAAAAATACAAATCCCGGACTACGATGTTTAAAATATTGACCCGCAGGGAAACAACAGAGATTAAAATGCGGACATTATCCCTTAGCCAAACTCCCTATAAAACCACAATCCAAGGACATGGAAGGTGTGGTGACTGAAGCCCAGGGAAGCCTCTCGCTGTGGCTTGTAAAGCCCGAGCGCACATGTGCGGACACAGACCCTCGGGCACGCTTCCCGGAATGCAAATCCAGGACAGCCATAACACAGCTGTGAGAGCTGGAAAAGCATGGAGCCCACTGGGATCCATAACTTTTATCAGTTATTACCCCATTCTGTGCTAAACAAAACCCTCTAATAATTTACTCGCACTGGCAACTTCCAGCTTGCAAACCTCAGGCAGGTGCCGGCACAGCCGGGCAGCCCGGTCCCCATCGCATCGGCGAGCGCGGTCCTACCGGAGCGGGGTGATGGAGGCTGCGTCGGGGTGAACCGGCAAGTTTGAGAGGGTTGGGGATGTAGGATGAACCCAAGAGCCGATGGCAGGCTCGCTGGGTGCAAGTGTCTTTGCAATGCCTCCGACTTCTGGGTCAAGGCAGGCAAGGGGAATGGGGGTGGGACATCTCCTTTAACCTCCACACGCAACACTGAGCGTAAGATCTCTAAAATCAGCTCCTAGACATACCACTGTGACGCCTTGGGACAGTTTGCTTTGCCCCCGTGTGCCTCAGTTTCCCCAGCTGTGAGGCATAAGAAGGGCAAACCAGACCTGGATGCAATGCTGAGGGTCCCCGGGGTGGGCGGACAGACCCCAGTAAGGCTTTAGGGGAGCAGCCAAGGAAGGGGGTGGGTGAGCTGATGCTCCCTGTGCTCGGTGCCGCGCAGCCCTGGCAGAGTTTGACGAGCCGAAGAGATCGACCTTCGTCATGTTTGGCGTCCTCACCATCGCCGTGAGGATCTACCACGACCGCTGGGGCTACGGCGTCTACTCGGGACCCATCGGGACAGCTGTCCTGGTGATAACCGTGAAATGGGTACGTAGGGAAGGGCACTGTGCCGGGGCTTTTTGGGGTGCTCGTGGTGGGGAAGGGGCTGAGCGCTGCATGGAGAGGTCCGACCTGCACCAGCAGTTTCCTCCTCGAGGTCCAGCTCTCTGGCCATCCCAGTGATGAAACAGCACTTCTCCTTCAACCCAAGCAGCGAGCAGGCAGACAGCAAGCAGCCTTTGTGATAAACGCCAGGTTCAATCAGTCTGAGCAATCTACCACATCTCCTGTCCCTGCGTTTCTAATCAGGAGCAACGTATTTATGGAGTTTTTACAGCTACTCAGAGGCAGAGGGGTCTGGTAAACTGCCCTGGAGCCAGTGGAAGATGTGCATAAAATGCAGTGATAAAGTGGGAAGGAATCTGCCTGTAGTCTGCCTGAATCCGGCTGGCAGCTCCTGGGACAGTCGGGCACCGTGCCGCAGCGTGTGTCCCACGCACAGCAGATGCTGTGGACCTGGGTGGGAGCGCGGGTGGCAGAGCCAGCGGCAGGAGCGGGCATGGCCGTAAAAGGGAAAGGAGAAGGATTCGGTGATGGGGTAAAAATTGCAGGAAGACGCTACCAAATGTCATGGAACTACAGTGACACAAGTCCCAGCTACAGACTGTCACTAAGCCCCGTCTACCACCCGGCCGGCAGCTAAAAGCAAGTGGCCACGATGGGGAGGGGATGGGCAAGGAGGGGACCGAGGCACTGGACCACCCTGCATCCCCCAGCCCGCGGATGCTGTGCTGGGATCCACTCTCCCAGAGACTGGGTTTGCGAGGGCACCCGCTTCCTGAGCTGGGTTTGGGGCCGAATATTAAGAAAACAACATTATGGTGAGGAATGAAGCAGGAGGACCCCTCGCAGCACACAGGCAGGGGTGCTTCCCACGTGCAGGCAGACCCCGCAGCCTGGGGGAGCCGGTCTGCGGGCTTTGCCTGGTTTTATTTCAGCATCCATGGGATCTCTCGGATGCGGAGCAGCCAGCTAAATCCGGGTGAATACACTTGGTGTGCTCTCTCTTTCCTTCCAGCTACAGAAGATGAAAGAGAAGAAAGGGCTCTATCCAGACAAGAGCGTCTACACCCAACAGATCGGTCCTGGCTTCTGTTTTGGGGCGTTAGCACTGATGCTGAGGTTCTTCTTTGAGGTACCTGTTTGCGCACTCCATCACCCTGACTTTACAAGGTGTAAAGGACATTTCCAAGATAGGCGACCTCCCCCTTCGCACCGCTGGGCTGCATCCAGCCTTGGACAAAATCCAGCTCAGGTGCGGGTCTCCAGGGTAGGTGTGCTGGGGTCTGGTGGCAGGGACAAGGGTCCTTCCCCGCTTGTCCCCATCCCCTGGCCCATTAACTGCGGTGTGGGCAGGGACAGATGTGACAGCGAGTGACACGCAGGGTGATGCTCCCTCTCTTTCCCTCCCATTAAGTGAGTCGCAAGGACATGGACCACGCTTTCTTCAGCCATACGCTGTCCTCAAAATGGTTTTGTCAAATGCGAGCGGGGGTTTTTTTGGAAACCGGGCACGGGTGACTTAAGGACACCTCGCGGAGCCACGGCAGGGACTGGATACGACCCAGGCATGGCCGGATCCAAAGCTGGCTCACGCCAAAGAAAAGACTCTCAGTTGACTCCCAGGGGCGCTCGATCTCGTGTTTATAACCTTTTGCTCTCGCCGCTGGCCGGTCCGCCCGTCCTGCGCGAAAGGGTCCGTCTGTCCCGCACGGGGAAGGCGATAACCCCCCGACACAGCTGCCGGTCACGCCTGCGCTCAGCCCCGCCGTTACGGCTGCTCTGTGCATTGGGAGCTGCTAGATACAACCTCACAGTCATCCCCAAGGATTATTTTTCAAAGCATTTAGTAATTGCAAATTCTAGCAGAACATAAAAATGTCACTTAGCAGAAACCGCCTCCCCCCGCGCCCGGCCTCGCCGCCGCGTCCTTTGCGGGGTAATGAAACACTTCATTCAAGAATTGGGAAACGTGCAAATTGGAATGTGTTAAATCCACTTTGCTTTTTTTTTTTTTTTAAGGCTGGAAATCCTTTCTTCTCTGACAGCAAAAAGAGGCAGAAGGCTCGGGAATTTTTTTTTTATTCCTTTCCTTTTGGCTACTTGTAGAAACCTAATGTTTTGCACCTAACGCAGAGCCCCCCGGCTCCCGCAGTCCCGGCAGGTCTCGCTAACGCTCTCCCCGCTTGCAGGAGTGGGATTACACCTACGTGCACAGCTTCTACCACTGCGCCTTGGCCATGGCCTTCGTGCTGCTGCTGCCCAAGGAGAACAAGAAGGCCGGGAGCGCCGGGACCCCCGCCAGGCTGGACTGCTCCACGCTCTGCTGCTGCGTCTGAGCCGCCCGGGCCAGCGGGGCACTTGCTTTTCTGCTCCTGGGGCGATGGAGGGGTGCAGCCAAAAGCCAAATGCCCGCCCGCTGCGTTTTCCTCTGGGACACCGGCATCTTTTCCCACCAGCTCTGTGCACGCCCCAGGCTTTTCTTCCCTGGGGTCTTCACCTTTCCACCATCAGCCCTAGCAGAGGCTGCGCTTGCAGTTTGCTACGTACCCGGGCTGCAACCCTCAGGAGACCCTTGCACTCTCGGGCCATGTCACCGCCCAGGCTGTCCCCTGCACCAGCCCAGGAGGACCTGAGTTGTCCCCTGCATGGGATTTTGCCCAGCCTGAGCACCCAGGGCTTTGTTTGTAACGCCCAATTAACAGAACCTGTATTTTTGTGAGAGAGTCACTATTTTATTTATGCATTCTCTTGATGTAAATAATATATACTAACAATGACTTTGCAAGCGTGCGATGCCAGTGTTTCCTAAGCAGTGCAAGAAACTTTCCAGCTTAGCTTAGCTCCGCTCGGTCGAGGGCAGATGCCAACCCCAAAGCGGAGCTCTGGGCACGGGCACCCCCTCCCCTGCCCACAGCCCCCCCCGGCCTGGAGGGAGCTGCAACATTGGGCACTTTGTCCTTGCGGCCCTGGCCGGGCGGCGCGGGCAGCAGGTGTGCTTGCGGAGAGCCTCGTCCGTACGGAAAGTCCGTGGAAAATTAGAGGCAGAGAAAAGAAGCTCCTGGAGGGAGGGGGAGGCCTGTAAGCCTCTAACATCTCCTCTAACAGACTATTTACTATAGCAGAAGTGTATGATTTATTTAGACTGTCTGGGAAAAACGCCAAGACTATATGTCATGGGCAATTAGAGCAGTATTGATATACAGCGATGTCCACAGAAAGCCCGCATTAAGCCTGGGTTCCTCTGGAAGAGAAATCCACCCCGGTCATTCATCAGAGCAACTTCCTGCAACGGGGCAACAACCAAACCTGGACGAGCTTCCAACACAAATAGAAATGAATTATGAACCCCCGAGCATCCAAGAGTCACTGGCAAGCGGTGGCACAGCTGATGCGGCTGCACGCAGAGGCAGCGCTTAGCAATGCGTTTGCAAAGGGTTCACCAGCACCTAAACCAACACAGCACACCAGGTCTTCCTGAGCACCCAGCCCCCAGGGTGTTTTGCAAGATGCTCCGAGGGTTTGCGTGCAACACTTTCCCCGTTGCTTGCACGCTACTGGAGCGCTTTGCCATGCGAGGACTGCTCAGGGCATCCCCAAAAAACAGTCCCAAGCGCTTCGACTCCTGATTCAGAGCTGAGGGCAAGAAGCAGCTTGGCACTATACGCAAGAGCCAGCTCCGAGGGTGCGCAGCCGCTTCCCAAGGGGTCACCCACATGGGTGTCCCACGGCCAGGGCCACGCTGGCTCTCGCTGAGCCACCCCGAGCACATCTCCGGGTGTGCGTTACCCCACGTGCAAATACTCAACGCTGACCCTCACCAGCAGCAGTGCCAGCAGCTTCCATCCCTCCGCGCACCCTTTGCTGCTTGCTGCAGCCGCTGATCAGAGGCACCCAACACCCCCAACTCATTTTGTGGCTGTTTGGCCCCTCCTGGGCTGCGGTGACACCCATAACACCGCAGCAAGCCGGGCAGCGTGGGCACGGGGAGAGCCTGGTGCGGGTAAAGCGCTGGGAGGAGAGGTGCTGGGTAACAGCAATGCCTTCCTGTGGCTGAGCAGGAGGGAAAAAAGGTTGACAAAACCCCGTGCAAACGAGGAGGGCACGTTAGCTAAGGCCCAGCTGAGTAAATGAAAGCTCCTGCTCCCACCTGCCATGCATCCAGGTGTTACACCAAAAAAAAAAACCCCAAAAGTTACAACATATACAATAAAGCATCCAATAAAATCCCAGGCAAAGCTACTTTTTTCCCCTCTCCTTGCTGATGCCCCAGGGCACTGCTGCGACTGGGCAAACCGTCCATCCCTTTGCACCCAGCGTGGGACCAGCACCCACCCTCGGGGCCGAAACGCAGCCGGGCTCGTCCACGGGCTCCCTGCCGCAGCATCAGCCCCACGCCGGCGGCAACACCCGCTGCGGCAGGACCGGGCACCCCGACAGCCGGGAGGAAGGTGCACGGGCTGAATTCGCTATCACTGGGGCAGGATATCCCCTGCAATACAAATGCAGGGAAATATTATAAACATTTACAGCAAGGTAGACAAAACAGTCTCTTGTAACCTTTTAGCGCTGCTGAGAGCTTTGCCTGTAAGAGCTCTTGAGCCCCTGCCAAAAATTCTTGCTGTTTTCATAGGAGTAGGTGTTTTCGTCTAAGGTGCAGTCTGAGTGCTGTGACCTTTGTCATGTCTGCTACTGAAATTTCCTGCTTCTCTGTTATTCTCTTCTTTGGTAAGACGATATGAAACCCAAAACTTTTATTGCCCCTTTTAAAGCGTCTTTATAGCTCCCCGTCTACTTCATATACTGTCTTATTCTTGAACGCTGGGATATTACTTAGGGGATCCGGGCTTGATGCTGCAAAAGGCATTTGGGTTTCACGAAGCCCAAACCGCCCAGGCTTTTTTTAAGATCAGCCGGGCGGGGGGAAGAAAAAAAAGAAATAAAAAAGGAAAAAAGGAACGGGAGGGGAGGGACTGGCTTCCCGCTCCGGAGGCATCGGCATCTGCTACCAGCACAGTGGCAGAGCGGTGACAAGGGCGGGCAGGAGCCTGCCAGCCTCCCCCCTGCTCCACGACAGCTCCCCAGGCACAAAATCCCATTTGCTTTGTGTCTGGACCGCGGCAGCAGCGTGGGGTGCCCACTGGCCCCGTGGGGACGGCATCACACGGCCCCTCTTCCCGCGCCTCCGTGCCCTGCCAGCTCTGCCCCGGAGCCAGCGGCTCAGATGTGGTCGGACGCCGCAGCCGGTGCCGAATCTGGTGTGCAGCGGCTGGGGCACATCTGCCCCAGCGCTGGCACTGGGGGAGGCCAGCCCTGCTCGGGGGACCCCCACACACCCCATTTCCCCGCTCGGTTTCAGCGTCAGGACAGACCACATGAAGGACACGCGTCCCCAGGCGAGGGCTGATGCAAAGCCGCAACAGCCGGGCGCCGGTGCCAAGGCTTCGTGCTCCCATCCCAACCCTCGGGCTGCGGGGCATCGCCTCCGCCGCACGCAGGGACTGCGGCAGCAGGGATCCCCCGGGACCTCGCTCGCCTCTGCGCGCTCCCCAGCATCCCCACCGCGGGAGGAGCGGGGACCCGGTGTGCCGGCGGGGAGCGGGCTGGCCCCAGGCTGCAGCCCTGCAGCAGGCGCAGGGGCCGGTGGGCAGCGACGGGGCTTCGGGGTGACGTGGTTGAACCATCCCTTCCAGGTGACACACGTTCCCCCATGCTCGCCTATGGCAGGGCCGGGACAAGAGGGGAATTAGGACCTACTCCTGCTCGAGGGGAGGCTTCCAGAGATGTCTAGTCGGGCTCGGTGCCAGCTAATCTTCCAGGCAAATTTTATCCAGATCCCTTTGGCTGCAGAAAGTGTAAAACTAGCCAGACCAAAACATAAAAGCCTGGTTTCTGCTGCCAGCTGTATAGGGCACTCCAGAAAATGCCTTATCACCATATGATTTTGAAAGACCGCTTCAGGTTTTTTTCCACGCACCGCTCTTCCCTCCTCACCCTCGCACCGCCGTTCCTCCGTGCACGTTCCAGTGATGAACCAGCCCGGCCAGCCCTGCCAGGTTAACTCACAGGCTGTGGGGCCAAGGTTTTCCTTCTAACCATTTTTATGCCCTTTAGGCTGCAGCGATGCTATCCCACTCCAGAAAGTGCTGTTGCTCCAGCCTGAGGCAGATGCAGCTCATCAAGAGTCGTGATGGACAACCCAAGGAGATGCATCCAGTGGGACTTCCAGGGAAGTCCTGCCTCCTCCTGGGGAGGACCACAGAAACCTGATTCTCCTGGAAATTCAAAAGTGTTGAATTTTTGCGCAGGCAGATGCAGGAGCTCTGTGGGAAGCCCCAGAAAGAGGTCTTGCCCTGGGCTCCTCCATCGCCCTCCGGTTCTGATGTGCAGGAGATGTCCGTGCCATGTAACAGGGACACACCAGGTCTGCAGGGGCAAAGGGGAGTCACCACCAATGTCCTACACAGACCCAGGGCTCCGCAGCCCTGGGACATGGTACAGATGCACTATGAGAAACCAGACCCATCCGTCAGCCTGGAAAAAAGCGGAGATGGAGCAACTGAAGCACCTAGCCAGGACCACTCAGTATCTCCCAGCTTCGCTCCAGCTACCCCAGCCCCAATGCCTATCTTTTTTGGGTGCACAAAGAAGGTCTCCTGTGCTTCAGAGGAGTTGGGGGGCACCCCAACCAAGAGCAGGGTGGGATTTGCCGTGGCTGGTGCCGCTTTGCCGAAACACCGCCTTTCTGCAGCAGCGCAGGATGGAGTTAGAGCAGATGCAGCCGCGGGGATCAGTAAAGCGGTGCCTGCTGCGTGGGTGCAAAGCAGCCTAACCCAGCGCCAGCAAGAGAAAAAGAACATGGATGCATCAGGGCTTTGCTTAAAACAGAGCCATGCAACGTCCCGGCAGGTTTCTCTTCTCCTCCTCTTTCCCCTCAGCCTTTCAGCAAGATTTCCAACCAAACTTTTCAGCCCGGTTGGCACGGGCAGGGCAGCCCCGTCCCAGCACCGCTCGGCAGCCTCCAGCAGCAACGGGGTATTTTCGGGGCACGGGGGAGTTCGGCTGCGGTGCTGCAGACAGGCTGAGCCGCTCGGCTCCCCGAGGGTCGGGCAGGGAGCCCCTCGCACACATGCAGGTGTCCGCTCCCCCCGGCAGCACCGGAGACGGACGCGGATGGTGGACTCGACCCAAGCGACCAAACCCGAGCGCTGAGTCCCCGACCCGGGGAAGGGCAGATGCAAAGCAGCCGGGCTCGCTCGGCTCTTGTGGGGATGCTTTCACAGCTGCAAAAACCCACTCCAGGTCCAGGTTTGGTGTCTCCAACCTCCCCACTCCTCCGGCGGAGCGGTCCCAGGGAGCGGCGGTCCAAGGTTTTTGGTTTAGGCCAATCTCCCAGAAATTCTGTCATCATGCAGTGCATCACGCACACTCCCGGATCCGCATTACACAGAGGATGGCCCCGGTCCAGCGCCTCTTAAAGTCAGTGGAAAAACCCTCCCTCGCTACGACGGGAGCTGGCTCGGGCCATATACGATCTGACAGATACCATGGAGCGAGAGGAGTTGTTTTAATCTGGGAATACCTTGTGGCCCCAAAGCTTCTTCTGGAGACGGACAGGGCAGCGTGTCTGCAGAGCGGGTGCTGCTAAGACAAGTTCCCAACCTTGCAACAGCCTCTCAATGAGCTTTTAACGAACCATCGTTATCTGATCCATGTGCTCCGAATGCAAGGGAACTGCTCGGGTTTCCAACTGCACACATCATCTGATGCTCATAAACCGAGCTGATGTGTCTGGAAGCCCCAGACCCAAAGAAACATTATTTCAATGGGGAAAAAAGTCAATAATGCTTTAAAAAACACCCGCGTGGACAGACAGGGGTGGGTGGCTGCTCTCCCCTGCTTACCTGTGGTTTTCCAGCAAAGCAAATGTTCGCTGATAAAACTCACGATCTCCTTATAAAGGCAGGATCTGTTTTGCCTGTAAAAGGGAAGGTTTGGGGGAAGTTTTACATGCGTCTCTCCTCTCTTTCTGTGTCTTTATTTGCATTTTCGTTTTCGCAGGAGTTGAGCTAATCTGAATGGAGCAGGAGCGAGGGTCCAGGTTATAACCAAAGTATCGGGTAGCACCTTCACATCTGGAAGGGATTTTGACACAAGTTCTCCCAGACTGTTACAGACAGTTTAAAAGCAAAATCTGATAAATAGCAAATGTTTAACAAGTCAATAGGAAGCTGCATTTGCGAGAACATGTGGCTCTAACCGGTCTAGCACTGCCGCATTGCCAAAGCCCTTCAAATGCATCCGCACATGTACCTGCAGCACGCGGCGAGGGTTTGCCGTGGCTCTGCCTGGACCTGGGCTCAGTTACAGAGGGAAGGATTAAAGACAGATGTGTCTTTGTATGCCCAGACATGGCCAACAGCCCGCTTCAAAGCCCGAGCAGGTCCTGAGCCTCCCTGCTTTGGTGGCAAGGGGCTCGCTTCTCCTTCCCAGCCTAAACTGAGACCCCTTCATTTTCTGTATGCCCCCAGCCTCGTGTTTACGGTGAGAAGAGGATAAAGGGAGCTGAAAAGCTCAGGAAAGCACCGTAGAACCTGTCCCCGCAAGACCGCCGGCACGCCAGGCACGCTATCCCCGGCACAGGAGTTTTGGGGGCTGCACTGGCCGGTGAGGACCTGCTCGGGTCGCTGCACGGAGGCTCAGAAGCACACAAGGTCTCACCCCAATTTTGCACAGATTGGGGTCCATCAGAGCCCCAACCCAAAAGCCGGAGATGTTTCCACCTTTGAAAATCCTTTGCCATCCCTTGAGAGCGGCAGCCTCCTTGGGGCAGAGGCCCCCGGCCGCCCGGGCAATGCCCTCCCAAGGAAAAGTGCCGCTGCCAGCAAAACATCCCAGCACAAAAGCTCTTGCAGTGTCGCAACCCTGCCTGGTTTGGGGAGACTTCATACCAATAAACAAACGACTACCCAAAATGTGGAAAGAGGCATTAAAATAGAGAGAATTATGCAAGGAGGAGGGAGCGGAGGGGGAGACGGAGGAATAAGAAGTGACCAGGAAAACCACCAGAAACCCTCCGGGATGCCTGCCTATATTTAAAGATAATGTGTCCAGCAGTCTTGCCAAGTCCCACTCATTTGGAGCTGGGCTCATGTTTTGGATTAATTTTAAGGCAGTTCCTAAAGCATCTCACTCGCGCAAAGAAGAATTTTTGTCTCCTTGGCCAAGGTGACCTTTTAAAAAATCTCACTCACCATTTTTCAACCTCTCACTCATTTAAAATTGTCATCGCCCGGGAGCTGCGGGGCATTCGGTGCAGACAATTCTTTTTCTGGTGCTCACCAGCCCCACAGCCCAGGAGCATCCTGGAGCGGGGCTGGGGCTGGGTGCGAGGATGCGGGGCCCGGGGGGGAGCATTTTCCTGCAAGTCAGGACCCTTCCCCTCTCCTGTGAGCATCACCCGACCAAGCACTGAGAGCAGAAATCGCCCCTTCTGGATACGTGAGCCTCTCCAGGCACCCCACCATGGGCTGGCTGAAAGTTTTCCACGGAAATTAGTCTTCCACAGAAAGTCAGGGTATTTTTTTTTTAACTAAAATATTGTGTGGACGCATGCACGCGCTCTCCAGACCGATGCCTTTGTTCGAGGAAGGGAAAAGTAAATTGCAGATATTGCCCCAGACTGTGACTGCACATGGGTTTTCTGCTCAGCTCTTTGCTCAGAGCCGCCCCAGAAGAAGATGTGCCCCAGTTGCTCAGTCTCCATGGGGAGGATGCATTCAAGAGGTGTCACCCCCAGCTCCCAGCCATAAAAGGGGGAGAGTTTTTGAGCAGAAACGTGAGAGCAGTCTCTCCCAGAAACACCACCCAGCCCACCTTCTCGCCCAGGCATCTGCAGCATCCTAATCACCCTGGAATCCAAAGCACGTCCACGGCAGGGCCATCAGATGCTTCCCATTTAGCTTAAACGTTTGCAAAATGCTCAGCCACTGACTCACCGCAGGGCCCAGGGCGAGCCGGCATGCCGGTGGTGCTCAGCTGCCCTCGCCGCACCACGGCAGGATCGTGTCCACCATGCCGGTGGGGTGTTTGGCAAAAAAAGGGGATTTTTCGAAGCCAAGCATCCCTTGGTACTTTGCACCTTTCCCAGCACACCCAGAGTGTTACCGGCGAGTGAGCAGGACGTGGGACGTGGAAGTTGCTATTTTTTGCTGATGATCCCAGATTCCAGGGGTTTTAAGGGAGCGATCGGAGCAATGGAGGAGAAAAGCACCATCTGAGAGGGACTGGGAAGGGGCGGCCGCAGGGGCAGCGCTGGCAGCGAAGCGTGGGGCTGCAGAAGGTGCGGAGCCCCTCAGCCCTGGCACCGGCGCTACGGGGAGCCCAGGGGTCGTGGTCAGTCGGGAGCCACTCGGGATGCGAGAGGCTCTGCCGCTGCTTGGGCTTTTGGGAGCATAACAGGTAGGGCCAGATACTTTCTTTCCCTCACACCTTGTGGCTTAAAGATCCAGTGGCAATGCCAAGCGATAGTAGTGATCAGAAATTAGCCCTTTGGCTGGAAAAAAATAAATCACAAGATCTCACTGCTCCCCAGGTCCAAAGGTGCCAGGCTGCAGCACGAGGACGTCCTTCCCGCAGCAGCTTTGGTACGTTAGCATCCAGCCCCGGGGGAACCAAGACACGCAGAGGCAGCCGTGAAAATGAGACAGACATTTGGGGTTTCAGTTAAGCAAATTTCCTTCAACCGGCAAGAAAAGTTGAGCTTGGGTTTGGCTGGATTTGGGCGATGAAGTTTTTGGGCAGCTCCATGGTTTTATTTAAACCAGTTCAACCAGCCATCGCATAACCTCATCCCACGAGGGGAACGCAGAAACTCAAGGTGCCTCTTGTGCAATAGATGCTGCTCTCTACCCAAGCAGGTCTGGGATAGTGCTCAGAGTTTTGCTCCATCTCTGTCCAGGCTAAAGGAAAGACCACACACAAAACGGTTTCAGGATGCCAGCAGCTGTGCACAAAGCATTTGGTTTACATTAATTATGTCTGGACAAAAAAAAAAAGGAGGGGGGGGGAGAGAAGGAGAGCAAGCAAGCCGAGAAGACAGGAGGGATGGAGGGAGGCTTCTGCATCATCCTGATAAGATCTGCTCAGATCCCAAATGCAGATTGCAGCACTTGCTGTGTGTCTTAACACCTCCCGGCCTGAACAGCTTCTGCCACCCCGAGCAGCACGGTCCTGCCCCGCGCGGTGCCTGTAAATCCCTTGGTGAATGCGAGGCACAAAACACAGCCCATAATGGTCTCAAAGACCCTGGTGGGACCATGTGCTCCAAGCTTTTCTCCCCGCTCTGCTTCCCTCTTTCTCCTTCTCTGAGCAGAAATGGTCCCAAGGAAGACTGGGGAAGGTAAATCAAATGCTGCTGCTGGCAGGGGAGAGATGCTGGCAGCTACCGGGAAGGGAAGCAGCAAACAAGAGGGGAGAGTAAATTAAAAGGGGAGGATGCAGACGGTAAGCGGAGTCATTAAAAACAGAAAAATCCCCTTCACTTCCCAGCAGTGCAGAAACCCCAGCAGTGGGTGAACAAAGCCCTTCACCGTCTCCTGTCCAGAGAGCGCTGTGAGCAGCGGGGACTCTTCCAGGGTCAGGGACTGCCACCCCCAGGGACGGACACCCTCTACCAGCACAGACCCCTGGGCACCCCATCCCCTCCCCAAGGGCAAGAGGAGCCTGGTGAGGTGCAGGCTCAGCCTGCCTTGCCTTGGGCTTCAGCAGCCAGCAAAGAGACTGGATCGACCAGATCTCCACAAAGCAAAGCCCCACGGCGGCGGGTCCACGATGCCGCTCATCGTGGGAGGGGGGAAGCGTGGTTCCCACCTTGGACCATACACTGGGCTGCACCAGCATCACCCCACCGGCCCAGCTCCAGGCTCGCCGGCGTGCAGAGGGTGAGACACCCAGCCCCGAGCCCCCGACAGCAAACGCCTGCCTGCGGGGACTGGGGTGAGGGACCACAATAAACTGCCTACGACCTCCAGCACCTGCACCCCTGCTGCGTCCTGCACATCTCCTGCACGCCACACAGCCCCATCCCATGCAGCCTCCCAGCACTCCCTGACCAAGGACCTTGCTGTGCCAGGAGCTGCACAAATCCTAAATACGTCCCCATGTCTCCCAAGGGCCAGCAGCACGCAGCAGCCCAGCCAGGCCCTGCTCCAAAACAGGCGGTGAGCACTGTCAGGTCGCGGCATTGCCAGGCACAGGCAGCTGGCAAGAGTCGTGCCACCGCATCTCCTGCCGCCGGCAGTCCCGGGGGAGCGCGGCGGTCGAGCCCCGCACCGGCAGCGGCTGCCCCCTCCCAGCCCGGCCAAAACCCGCTCCTCTCCCAGGCAGCCTTGCTGTGTAAAGAACTTTCGCGTTGCAGCAGCACCGTCTCCGCTCGGCGGCTCGGGGGGCCCAGCCTGCGCACGCCAGAAGCTGGACTGACCCATGTCAGAGGTGATTAATTTATCAGGCTTTTGGCACCCACTGCTCCCCGCTAGAAAAACAATATCCCAAATTCCAGGCCCTCCCGCCCAGCAGATGTGTCTGCGGCGAGGGCGACCGTTCCAGACCGTCTCGCAGAAGCCGCCGCAGGGATGCAGCACCCGGGGCTCCCGCGCTGCCGGCTGCCTTCCCCATCCCACTGTGCATCTGCAGGAAAACCTCCCCTGGGAGAAAAACCCAGGGGCTTTGTGCCGGGCTGCCGTCCCGGTAGCTCCGGCCTCTCACCTCATGTAGGCGTCCATGCTGCCGAGCCACCAAGGAGAACCGGGATGGGCGCGCAGCCGGGGAAGGCGGCTCGTGCTGGGATGCTGCGCTGCTGAGCCCTCGCATCCCGGGAGGAGCCGCAATGTCCTGTCCTGGTGCTCCCCAGCCCACGGAGCTGCCTGGCATCAGGGAGCGTGTCTGTGTTTGAACCAAGCAGGCACTGATTAAGGCCTGATTAAATTGGCATTAATCTGTATCATCAGGGAAACACACCAGGCCTTTAAGGGACACATTAACAAAGTCGTTATCGTTAGCGGAGAGGGTCAGAGGATGGGGATGGGGTGCAGCATCGCTGCAAATGTGAGCCCAGCCCTGCAGCTCGCCCTCTGCACTTCAATCAGAGAGGGCGGTGATATCGGTCAGATGCCACAGAGCACTTGGACAGCGGGTGGCTAAGAAACGGGAGAGATTTTTCTTCCTCTCTCCCCATCCCGCTGCCTCCCCCCGGGTTTCAGAGGAAGGATGGGACCCCATCGGAGTGTGGGGCCACCAGCCCCTCTGCCTCCCAGCACCGGCCATGGGGAGCCCTGCTGCCCGGCCGAGGCCTGAGCTCACCCTGACATCAGGATGAGGGGTGGAGGGGGACGATGACGGGCAAACAGCCTCTTATTTATCCCAAAAGGTCACAAGCGCCTTGGAAGAGGCTGGAGCTGGATCCCCGCGGTCCGGAGGAGGCCAGCGTCTCCTCGAAGGAGAGGTTTCACAATTCATCTCATTTGTTCGCTGTGGCATTTTCATCACGGTAGTTCGACTTATGCAATTACATAAAAAACATCTAATGAAATCTCGGTGACACAAAACATGAACGTTTATATTGGCCTCCCCGTGCCGCGGAGTTGATCTTGGCCGGGGCGTCCAGACAGACATTCTGCATTCTTCAGAGATTAAGCACTGAAACGCTCCGGAGAAACCCAGCTGCCCGCTCCCCCTGCAGCCGCGCTGCTAATTCCAACCACATGCTCGCCGGCCGGGGAAAGGGGAACACGTACCTTATACACACACACACACACGGGTACCACCGGGGACCCCCCCCTGCACCCCGTGCCCCCCCCCCCCGGCCGCATCCCCATCACCACAAAGTACTCGTGGGTCTCCGTAAATAAATACATGCACGGTGAGCACAACAGCTTGGCGGATAAAACGTTAGGTATAAATAAAGTAATGCAGCGAAATCGTTAAGGAAATAAGAGGAGCGATGGGTGACCTTGAGCCGGGGCTGGAGCCCCTGGGCCCGACCCCGTAGCCACGATGCCAAGCTGCCCGCGCAGCACCTTGCCGGTGCTCCCGGTTCATCGGCCCATGAGATGTCAGACCCCAGTCAAAATAAAGGAGCTTGGGAAGCTCCGGGCAGTGAAACCCTCATGCTGGTTTGGTTCCCACCTCCCCGCTTTCAAAAATTCTTCTGTTTCCCACTAAAAATCAAGCTGATTGTTAAAAAAAGGAAAAAGAAGGGGAGGATGAGGCGTGGAGGGCAGAGACTTTGTTCTCAACAGCTCACGGGGAGCTGGGCAAGGAAGCACAGCGCTTCCAGAGGTGGGGATGGGATGGGGATGAGGGGAGCGGACCCCCCATCCCGACGCTGCCCACATCACCCGTGCACGGGTTGCAGGCACAGCAGCGTGCCCCGAGCTGCCCCGGACCCGCACCCAGGTGCTCCGGGGCGATGCTGCTCGCGGGCGGCCACCGCGCTGATGAGCAGAGCCACCTCGCCGGCACTGGCCAGGGCACATCCCACCGCGCATCCCTGCTCCTGCCACAGCTGTTCCAACGTTTTAAGACTCAGGGCAGTGACTCTGCTGCAAATCCCATCTCAGTGCCCACCGCAGCCTGGGAAACATGGCTTGTCCAGCAAAAGCACCGCGCCGTCCAGCAAGGCACCCGTCGTGCTGAGTGACGCCACCGAACCAAAAGCCACCGCAGCGTTGTTTGCACCACCCCAGCGCGTGGCTGGCTGCAAACCCCCCGTGAGACCTCGCTGCCATTGCGGGGGGAAGAGGGGTGAACCCTGGCCAGCACCAGCTCACACCACCGATGATTTCCCAAAATACGGGTCGGTTCGGGGAGAGGGACCAGCGCCGGCTCACAGGGGCCAGATGTGGCCACCGGGCTCCTGCCTCGCACCACTGGCCACAGCTGGAGCTCTTGAAAAGCCCCAAACTGCCTCTGTTGTGAGGACGAGGGGTCCGAAGTGCAAAACCCACTGGGGGACCCNCCCAGCCCCTCCCCCCCCCGCCCCCCCCCCCGCTGGTGCCCTCATTTTAAGGGCGGAACGTTTTTGACATACTACAAACCATCGGCAAAACAAGATGTCAGGGCTGTAACTGCTGCTGGCGTGGATTCTGCCGGGGCGTGGGAGGGATCCAGGAATAACAAGGGGGGGTTCAGCGAGCAGCAGCCCCCTCTCTCGGGTTGCAGCCGGGGCTCCGGCCCCGCGGGTGCATCAGCCGGCTGCCCGCACGGGATGTCTACAAAGGCTCGGGCTTTATCGCCTTGCATGGAAGGAGGAGAAAAGATGGGGGGGGGAAGAGAGAGAGAAGGAGAGGGAGGAAAAATAGCCCCTTATTTCACTTTCATCAAGGAAGCATCCAGCCGTCCAAAAAATTTAATGTCATATTTTAGCAAGAAAAACAGCTGTTGTGGTACTTTAAGGCCCAGCATATTTTGGCCAGGGTTGCATGTTGTGGATATTGGCTGAGTCAAGGTTAGCTGTTAAAAGGCAGAAATTCTAGACCCGTATGAAGAAACATCGCGTTCCTTTATATTCAGATAATATTTACTCCCAGGCCTGTTTTGTTTTGTTTTCTTCTCCCTCCTGGAGGGGGGCCCGGCCCCGGGGCTGTGGCTGCCCTTGGCATCGCCGCTCCACGGGCAGGGGGGCGGCTGCACCCGGGGCACGGCGGTTTGGGGGCGATGGAAGCAATGGGAAAAGCAGGGGAGGCCCTGCCTGGCACCTCCGGCTTGAGTTTCGCCCTCCAATTTTCAGTGCTGCCTGGCTTCGAGCCATGCCTTGTGCACAGGGAGAGGCAGCGGGGCAGGAGCCGGGGGTTCGCTGCCGGGGGGGAAGCGATGGATCCCCCCCAGCAGCACAGGCATCGGGGGGTCGGTTGCTTCCCCGCTCCCTGCGGCGCTGTGGGGAGGATGGGGACCCACGGGACGCCCGCTGGTCTCGTGGCACAGCACCCGCATGCCTTTTGCTGTTCAGACTGGGTCGGACTTTTATTCCCCCCAAGGGATAAAGATGCCAAGAAATTTGTGGCAGGCAAAATGGGAGAAGGGGGAGTGAGCTCCCGCGCCATCAATCCCACCCCCTGCCCCAGGAGGGGCAGCTCTACCCCGGCTAAGGTGCCAGCGCACCTATAAAAAACCCCCACAATATTAACCCCACAAAAATTAAGTGCCATTTTAATAAGGTCTTTTTTGGCTTTATCTTTTCATAACTTTGTTCTGTTAGAGCACATCGATGTTTTTACGCTATCGCCCATTTAAACGCCTGTATCTAATGCTGATTCCCAAACCTGCCGTGCTCAGGACGGGCCAGTCCCCTCCAAAAGGTCTTTGTGCGACGGCTCCTTCCAGCTCTGACCTGGGCTGTGCCGCGAGAGCGAACGGAGCTCCTGGGTCGCAAAAGGTGGGGTGGGGGGGTGCATTTACACTGCATGGAAATGAAACCCCCAGAAAACCCCCAAAAACTGGACATTGCAGGAATTGAAAAATTCTGCGTGGGGTGAACCCGCTGCCCCTCAATAGAGGCGTCGCAGGGGCACCGCGGCCGGGGGCACCCACGGAGGTGCACGTCCCGATGCGGGGAGCCCCCGAGCGCGATGCCACCCAGGCTGTAAGTGACTCATCTTCTCGTAAAGCTGGTTTGCTAAAGAAGAAAGAAAAGCCCTTGCCCCGAAACAATTCTTCTGCGCTTGCCAAGCTCAGCGGGAGCAATCCACGCTGTCTCTCTGCTTCTCCGGAGCGCCCAGCGCCGGCATCCCCCCTGCCGTGGTGCCACCTCCAGAGCCCTGCCGGAGCCGGACCCCCGGTCCCCCCCACAGCACCGGGGCTTTCCTCCCCACCTCCCACCCAGCGCCATGCCTTACCAAACACGGAGCCACCAAACACAACCCCGCATATTTCACTAACCTCAGACGCTTGGATAGGGAAGGCTGCGGATGAAAAAAAAAAAAAAGGGAAAAAAAAGGAAAAAAAAAAAAGGGGGGGGGAGGGAAAAAAGAAAAAAAAAAAGTCCAAGGTGGAACCGCAATGTTTATAAAATGGGTCACTGAATTATACATAAAAATATTTTCCTTGTGAATGCAATTACTTCCTGGACTTGTTATTCCACAGATGCTTAAGTTCGCCTCAAGCAACTCCAATAAATGCTTTACAGTCTGCTAGATCAACAGTAGCAGCGCTGGAGCGAATTGAGCAGCGCTGTTTCAAATTTGTCAGAAAACCACACAGTGTTTTCATGCGCACGTTTTAGAAACCCAAACAAAATGATTCCCAACCGTCGTGCTCCCTTTCCTTACGCTTTTAATGGGTTTCACATGAGCTCCTCCAGACACAGGCAGAGCCCCAGGGGCTCGGGACACCCGGGCAAGCGCTCCCCGAAAGCCGGGGAGCCCCCGGGATGAGACGGGGACCGAGCAGGAATGGCACCTCCCATTGCTCTCCCGTGTAAAGCCTGCTCCTTCTCGCTCCCAAATTTTCCCATCTCATCCTCCTGCGAGGTCCTGCTCGCCCGTTAGGTACCCGGGGGGCAGCGGGATGTGTAACCGGCTTAGGAGGCTTTCCCAGGGGAAATGAATTTTGGGAGCGAGGGGTCGGGGCCGCTCCTACCTGCTGCGGTGGCTACGGGCGGGTGAGGGAGAGTTCAGGGGCTGGGGGGGACACGCACCACGTGGGGTTGAAAAGTGCAATGAAAAAACCCAGAGGAGCTGCAGCAAAGCTGGTGGGAAGGGAGAGGAGCCCAGGTGGTGGCTGGTTGCTCCCCGGCACGGGCACAGGCTGGCTATAACAGCTTTTCCCCATGGCAGGGCCACGTTGTTGGGTTTTTTCTCCTCTATCCAGCCACCAATTTTCACAAAACTCAACGAAGCTCAAGGCCATGGAGATGTGTAAAGATTTTTTCAATGCATGTAAGGCTTGGCCCAATGGCCCCTGGATAAAATCCTGGTCCATCTGGTGCAGCTTGATCCTCAAAACCTCAAAGCTACTTTCGTTTAGGAGCAACTGAAAGTATTTAGTGCTGCTTCCAATGACCTTGAATGGGAAAGCAACTGAGGGCCAGGGTGCTGGGAGACACCCCAGGATCACGGGGCAGAATGCTGTTATGCCAATAAAATAAATTAATATCTGCCCAGGAACACTCAAGATTCACTCCAGGACTAACAGGTGGCTGTAAAAAGATTATCCTGTTAACAGATCGCCAGTGGAGCAGAAATGCGCTTTCAGGTCTCTGCTTTCACTCCAAATTTCATCCACGAGATTTTCTGTCGGCAGGATAAACGGGTTAAAAGGTGCCTGCAAAAACGGGCTTATAAAAAGCTCCTTATTCTCCTGCTTCAAGGACGCAGCTGCCTCCCGTTCCCCCTTGTACGGGAATCCCAGCTCATCTTTGCTTTTTTAGAGGCCATGGGGGCAATCCCGCTCCTCTCTGCCGGTGGCTGGGGGTTGATGGCAGCCGGAGCCCAGCCTGCCCGCTGCGGTGTCACAGCGCCGGCTGGGACACGGCCTTGTCCCCATCCCTTGTCCCGCGGGTGATGAGCCAGCTCTCGGCAGATGATGCTCAGCATGAACGTCCCATGGGAACCGGGAGAGCATCATCCTCCTTGGCAAGGGCACCCCGCAGGCTGCAACCCCCAAAATCCCAGCAAGGCAAATCATTTATGAGGAATCCCATGCCGATACCAGCGGAAAGCGCTTTGCCAAAGGGAAGGAGCCGGGTTTCCCTCTGCCCTCGCTCCCAGCCCTGGGATGGGGACAGGGACGGCATCCCCACGGCCGAGCCGCACGCAGGGCTGCACGACCTGCACGGCGCTGCCCGCCTCAGAGGTTAAACCAAGGGCCCCGCAGGGAACGCACTGGCATTTTTATTTGGGATTAGGTCCCAGCACATCTTAATTTTCAATTCAACTGCCGCTGAAAAGAAACATAAAATAAAACAAGCGCCAGCGGTGGGGAGGGAGGGAGAAGGCAGCACCGGGTCTGCCCACAGCCCCGAATTAGCTGCAGAAAAACGTTAACATTCCTGTGCTGGCCCCCGGCCAAGGGACGGAGCAATTCAGGAGACGGCGATGCAACCGCCGGGGAACACGCGGTTCTGCAGGTCTGCAGCTCCCGGTGCCTCTGCCGGCGTGCAAAACCCCAGGGCAGCGGCTGTGGGTGAGGGTGGGGGAGAGCACGGACCCCGCGCCCTGCTCCTGGGGACGGCCCCAAGGTGCTTTTAAATGCCATGAACGTTTTTCTTCCTAAGGCAAAGGGGTTGGGAAACGCCACGCAAGAGGTGATGCATCCTATGCGGGATTTCGCTGTGGCTGGACGCCATCCGGCTCCGGGTCCCCAAGCCGGCGGTGCCCAGGTCGGAGGGGTCAGATCCTGCTCCAGATGCGTGAATCACTGTGATCTGGGGACAACGGGCAGGACAGCGCGGGGCCAAGGGCCCTCTTGGGGGAAGAACAGCATTGCACAGAGCATCCTCAGCACCCCGTGCCAGCCCTTACTGCAAACGGGCGTCAACTCAGGTGTCCCCCAACCCCCGGGGTCCCACCGGTTCACTGCAGACCCCAGCACCCCACTGCAGACCCCAGCACCCCACTGCAGACCCCCCAGCACCCCACACAGCATCCACCCAAGCCCTGGTCCCAGCTATGCCTGGCTGCCGGCACAGTTTAATAACCCTGGCCCGCGCCCTGGTATCCGCCGGCTGCCCCAGCCCTCCTGATTTTGCCATTTGCCGGGCGCTGGAGGCAGCGTGCCGCGCTCGAGCGACAGCGAGGGCTCCAATCTGTTCCTCATTAGGAGGGGCAGACAGCCCAGCGCGGGAGTCTGAGCCCTAATCTCCTTTCCAGTTGGTATCCGTCAGCAGATGTACAACAAGTGGTTGGATATTTTAGCGGGCATGTGTGTGACAGAGCCGTTAGCTTTTTTTCCAGCTGGTGGGGGAGGATAAAATTGGTGTGGCTCAAGCCGAGGCTTTGCCGGTCACACGCGGAGCCCGACGGCAGGTCCCGGCGCACCGGCACGGCTGCCAGCTCTGCTCCACTCCGCCGGCGTGGTGGTTTATTTTACCAAGGTCTTTCTTGGAAGAAGTGGTGATGAAGTTAACAGCCTGTGAGCCATAATTGGCTCACATTAAATCAAGGAAATGATATGTTTTGTTTTGCCCTTTTTTTTTTAAAAAAAAAGCATATTAAACAGGAAAAAACCACACAGAGCCAAGGAAGGAGCAGGCAGCAGCTCTCAGGAATTTGGGGGGAGATTTGTGTCCCAAGGCATAAAGAAATCCAGCCCTTGCCATCAGAGAAAAAGCAGCTTCACTTCAAATAGCCAGCAGAAATGTCCATAGCAAGGGAAGGGGGCTCCAAAAAAACCCCAGGTTGTGGCACCTCAACGGGCGCCGCTTCAAAGCCCAGCAGCCCATGGAGTTGAACTGAACACACTAAAAAAAAANAACAAAAAAAAAAAAAAAAAAAAAAAAAGATTTCCTAAAAAAATTCTTCTTGAAAGTTGTTTTATTTATCTCACCCCCTCTCAACCAACACAGGGCGTCAAAAACCTCGTTGGTGCCTTAACGTGGCTCTGGATACTCAGGGTATTTCAGAAAGGAAACTTTCTTGTGCTTGTTCTTTAAGTTCTATTTTTAGCCCCTATGGCTCCGTTCTGGATGTGAGCTGAGCCGGCTGATGGCAGAACCGTCCTCCCAAGGCTGCGGGTCACCTAAGCCATCGGGGCTCGGGAGGGATAACATCCAGCCCCTAAAGCCTGCCCCGCAGACATCCCCGCAGCCTAGCAAGGCTCAGCCCTGTTTCTGCGCACGCTGCCGCAGCCGCCGCGGTGCAGCCCTGTGCTCGCCGAGTTTTCACCCATCCCCACTAGCAACCAGTGCTGCTGCTTCACACCGCCCGAGCCCCCTCCCAGCTCAGCACCGGGGCACCGAGAGCCACCGGGGCTTGTCCCGGCTGGAGGCGGCCGCATCCCAGCTCATCCTGCCCAGTGCTGGATTTTGCGGAGAATCTGAGCTGGCCGCACAGCATCCCTGGGGATGCTCAGCCCCTGCTTTCACGCAGTGTCACCGCACAGATGTCCCTGCGTGAAGATCAACCGCATCATCCGAGCATCCCATCATCTATGGGGTGCAAGGACCACAGGGGAGCATCTCTGAGCACCGCTGGCCACATCCCTCCCTCTCCCGGGAGCCACCACAGCCCCGGGGAAATTCAGGCTCCAGGAGAGCGTGGCCCTGCGCTGCCTTGGCACTGCTCGCACACACCGGCATGGGCCAGCGGCCACCCAAAGCTGCAGCAGGAGATGCGGCGAGCGATGAAGCCACCACATTGCATGGAAAGGGCTGGAAACCTGCGATCTGCCCCCACGTCGCCTTTTTGTCCGTCATCTCGGCTTCACTTGTACCTGCGGGCGCTGGAAGTTGTGGGTCACAAGGGTTCACGTGACCTGAAAAAAAGCCCCGCAAGCAGGAAAAAACATCCCGCTTTTGGTAAATCTCATGCCCAGTTGAAGATCACACATACGTCCTCCAGCTCATCCCGGCTTCTGGCTTAGCCAGGTCGGAAATGGGACACAAAAACCCCTCGCTCTAAGCATGGGAGGGATGAACAAGTCTTCCATTTGCATGGCAAGAAACCCCCCCAGATTCAACCCTTTTCCAACTTAAAAACAACAAAAAAAAGCCCTCAGTGGGAAATTCTAATTTTGTTTGGAAATGTCATTTCCAAATGGCACATGAGAAATCATGCTCTGACCTAGCGTTGCTGACAGGCAAATATTTATCCCCACGAAATTTCCACATAAAACCATCACTTTTGTCAGTAGGTCTGGACACCAGAAGCAGAGGGGGAAGGCAGCAAGAGGGGAGCCAGGAGGCACAGGGACAGGCAGCCCTGCCCGCCCGGTCAGAGCCACGGGCGGCTGCGAGCCCCTCGAACAAATCACTGCAAACACAACGGGTCTCCTTGAGACTCATTTTCAGACAAGATACAGACTTTTCCAACACATTCGTAGCGAGTAGCTAATATTTTTTCAAAACTGGTTGTACCGGTTTTTTTCCAATACATTAAACCGATACAAGCCTCTGCTCCCGAGCCCCGCAGCACTTCATCATTCAGCGCCGCCGCTCTCGCCCGTGTCGGAGCGGAGCGGATCCTGTCCGACATACATTTCTCAGTCTATTAGGCAGAGTTATTCTTTTGCTCTGTGTTTTGATACTTACAAAGCCATTACCATCCCTCGCATGCACATCCATCATCGGGCCTTCAAACTCCAGAAAGTCCCAAAAAACTATTTTCCACTCACCATGCAGCCTGCCAGGCTCTGTTCTTCTACTCTGCGTTGCTTCATCCATCGAAAGACATTTCAGCAAGTTCCGAGTCCAACAAAATAAACAGATGGCAGCCTGAAAAGGCGGTGATTTTTTTTTTTTTTTTTTTCTACGAGGGGGAAGCGGGGCTTGGGATACAGCAGGGAAGAGCTGACTCCTGTCTGCCTGGTTGGAAAAGCAAACCTGGGGCTCCAGGCACCCATGCCCGTCTGGGGCCGGGGGTGCAAGGCACCGTTTTGTGAAGCCATGGGGTCCTGGAAAGCTGCGGGGGGAGCAGCCGTAGCTGCCTCCTGGGCTCAGACTCGCCCAGCTCCATGAGCACCGTGCCGTGGGGGTACACCCAGCCTTGTGCCGGCCCCCCTAAGCACCCACCCTCCCTCCACGTACCCCCAGCACCCTGCAGTCACCAGCCGCCGCCTCTGCCGCTCTGGAAACCCGGCACGTGCCGTTCACCCACGTTTTGCAAGGAGCTGGTTCACCATCATACCCCTCACTGCCCCGACGGCTCCCCGGCGGGGACCACGCGCTCCCCAAAATCACCCACGTGCACCCGCGGAGCAGCACCGCGCCGCAAAACACCAACTCTGCTACAGCCTTACGGGGTGCGGGCGACGCAGGGAGAAGCAACCCTGCCCCAGTGCAGGGCAAACCACCCCCAGGGCTGCCCCTGAGCCCGGCGCAGGCACTGAGCGTTCTTACAGCTTGACCCAGCAATCACCAGTTCAGACTTACGGGGAAGATTTATGAAAGGATGTGGCCAGATGAGCGATAGAGACAAATAGCCTCGAGGAGTGACTGATTTCTCCCTTACAAGAGGAATAGAAATTAATTTATGAATTGGGTTAGTTAAGTTGCCAAGTGGCTTTGATGCAGTTTATTTTTTTGCATATGTTCATGATCTATTGCACAGCTGTCAGAGGGGGAGGAAGGTCTTACTGAGCCCGAGCAATGCATCACGCTGGCCGAGGCAGCCAACAGCTCTCAGCAAAACCAGATTGCCCTTTAATCAGCCACGGGCTGGTTCGTTGCTTTCCCAAAGCGGGCGCCTCGTTCCTCCCTGGTTCGCCCCCAAGGGCCTGGAGCCCCGTCGTGTGCCGCAGAGGTGGGGAGCGGGGCAGGAGCCCCTTCGCCGTGCCGATGGCCAAGCACAGCCCACTGCAGAGACCACTGATGCGGAACCTTCTTTCACCTTACCTACCCCTTGTGTGTTTTTGTAGGGCCTACAGAAAGTCAGGAAGAGTCCCAGGAGAGATGTGAAGCAGGGACAGGGTGGTGGGTGCTTTATCGCTTACCAACACAGCACTTTTAGAAAAAAATGATCAAGGGAAGAGCGGCGATGTGGTGCCACATATGTTGCTCCCCAAAAGCGAGTGCGTTATACCATCCCTGAGGGACCCCCTTCCCTCCAGGGGACACCATCCCCCTACACACCAAGGGACGGACCTGCCCAGGGGCTCAGCCCCGGCTCCCCGAGCCGAGACCAGCGCGGGCGCCAGCTCCCCCGTGCTTCCCAGCGTTACAGGTGCTTGGAGGTTTTTCAAGACACGAAGTAATTTCCTGTTTGAAGCAGTTGACAAATCTGCACAGAAACTGGATAAACCTTCGCGTTTAGGGAGATCCGACTGCTCCAGCTCACGGCTCCTCTCCAATATATTTTTTTTCTCCCCAAATATAAGGGCGGGGGAAGGTTGGGGTGAGCACTCCTCTCTGTCCCACGTCCAAGTGGCTTCAGGTTTAGGACAGATACCGTGTCCTTCTGCAACGTCTGTGACAAGCGCATGCAGCGGCCATGGGACGAGGAGGTGCCTGAGCCCGGAGCAGGGTCCCAGCCCCATCCTAACACCGGTCCCAGCCCAGGAAACGCAGCAGCCACCGCCAGCCTTCCCTGGGCTGCGTCACCCTGCTCCCTCCCAAAAGCCTGCCACAAACAAGGCTCTTTAGGGGAAAAACCTTGGTAATTAAATTATCACATAAACAGAGCAAAACCAGCTGGTTTTGCACATTTATGGGCTTGACAACTCTTCAGTTAATAGTCAGTTTGTAGCCAGAAGATGAGAATTAAATCAGGCACAGGCAATAGCCCCTTTGGGGCAGGAGGTGGCACCTGGGGCTCCAGCCCCATGCACCCCCATGCTGGGGTCACACCAGCACAGCCGGGTTCACCCCACTGTGGCATCAGAGCAGGTCCCGGGTCCTAGGCTTGTTTTGCTGGGTCCCAGGGGCTGCAGCAGGCTGCCCCCGGCCACCCAGCACCCAGCCTGTGCACCCAAGCACAACCCAACCCCGTGGAGCTGCCAGGGCCTGGGGCTCAGCACCCCTGCTCCTGGGAGAGCACAAAGCCCCGGACTGAGGGCAGATGCAGATCCTGCTTTCTGAAGTTCCTCACTAGAGGCCACATCCATCTCCAAAAACAACCGAGGGGAGGGAGGTGAATTAGCAAGAGACGTTGTTGCGTGCAGATGGCCATTTCATGGCAGTCTGCTCCGAGTCGTCTTCTCTCCGCCCAAGCCACCAGGCGGCACAGCCAGGTCAGCGCCCAGCACTGCCCCCGATTTCCCACCCCCCATCAGGGCAGATCAACTCGCCCTGCTTCAGTTTTCACCTTCGCAAACGGGAAGCTCCCAAACCTCGGCTTTGAGGGACGCGAACGTTCAAAGGATGCGCAGACAGCAGAGCACCAGACCCATCGACACGCACAGAAGCCTTTCCTCCACTCACCCCCAGGCACACCACGGACGTGCCATGCAGGTTTCACACCTTTGCTCTAAGCAATATCGCTCCCGGCACACAGACCTGTCTGAGAAGCACAAGCACAGAGCTGGGGCACGGGGCAGCACGCTCAGCCCCACCACAGTCCCAAAAAGCAGCAGCCAAGCAGCTCCACGATGGAAAGAACCAGAGAGAACTAACCAGCAAGCCCGCAGCTTCCTCCTTGCTAGAGATATTTATAGCAAAACCAAGGATCAGGAAGGAAAAAGAGAAAAGCCCTTACCTTGCAGCCACGTTCCCCAGCGAGCACCACCATGCTCAGCACCTGCAGCCACTTTTCACCTGGAGCAGCCCCAGCAGCATCGCCCTACAGCCCTCCACCCCCAGCAGCATCGCCCTACAGCCCTCC
The DNA here is from genome assembly GCA_013401315.1 of Balaeniceps rex. Lineage (NCBI taxonomy): Eukaryota > Metazoa > Chordata > Aves > Pelecaniformes > Balaenicipitidae > Balaeniceps > Balaeniceps rex. Next base: position 116,286 of record VYZW01024824.1, on the reverse strand, counting down.
ACCCCCAGCAGCATCGCCCTACAGCCCTCCACCCCCAGCATGCCCTCCCTCCGCTACAGCATTCTGCTTTAGGGGCCCTTTTTTTTAACTCGTAGTGCTGAAAGGCAGCTGCTTTGGGGTGGAACATGACAACTATTGCATTGCAGAGACTCAGTACACCTGGTTTTGGGAAAAAGCTGAGGCCTGGGAGGGGCAGAGAGGATAAAGAATAACTTTCTCAACGACTGGCCTTAGGGAATTCACTGCGTGAATTTGCAGCGTCCTTTCTCTTCAAATTCCCTAAGCCCACTCACAGATGTTCCTTGGTCTGCAAGATGCAACCGGCAGCGATGCTCCCTGGCCCCCGCTGCCCCACGCAGAGCCATGACCTTGCACAGAGCATCGCCACCGTGGAAGCAAAGAGGCTCTGCTAGCCCAGACGCACGGAGCAAAATGTGTGAGAGGGAGGTGACGGATGGTGTTTCCTGATGGAAGCGGTGCCCAGGGTGCAGGGGCTAGCTCCAGGTCAGCTGGAGGCTGTTGTAACATCCCTGCTTGGACCAGTGCGACACTGGAAAGTTTTTGGATGAGCTGGCCTGCCACCCCAAAATCCCCTTGCTCCATGACCTTTCTTCTCGCAGAGAAATCACAGCCCCGAGTGCCTGAGTCAGCTGTAAATCCCCAGCATCGATCAGACACCAAATGCGGCACTTGGTGGTTGTGGAAGGGGAACCAGGCTGCACGGAGGGCAGAGCGCAGTTGGTCTTGGCTGACGCCGAAGAGTCACTGGGGCTCCCAGGCAGGCTTGGGGGTGCAGAAACCATCCAGGTGGTCCCAAAAGCACCAGGGACTAAGGTGAATGATGGAAACAAGAGGAGTTTAGGGAAAGACATCTTTTGCCAATTAAATCCAAGTGCAAAGCCAGTAGGTGTGTGTCCCCCCTTTCCTACAGGATAAGTTTGGACCTCGCAGCCCCCCAGGACCAGAGCACATGCCCCAGCACAACTCTGCCTGCTGAGCCCTGCGGGGCTGGGGGGATCAGGGCCAGAGGGCAAAGGCACCCGTGGGCAGCCCAGGGCCCCCGGCAGCTGCACCCAGTGCGGCAGAGATGCCACCCTCCTCTTTTCCATCCTCATCAGTGCTCTTCATCCCTCTCACCTGCTCCCTGTGCCCCCTCTGTGTTCACCTCCCTCTCATTTCCTCTCCTTCTTCTTCCTCAGCTCCGGTCTACGTTGAAAACCCTTCCCCAGGGTGGCTGTGGAGGCTCACACGGATGCGATTTACCCTTGTAAAAACAAGCGGCATTTGGCCAGTCTAACCGGTACCGGTTCCTCGAGGGGAGATGTGGACTTAGCAAAGGGACTTTTCTGCTGGTGGAAATGGTTCTGCAAGGATTGCCCCGTAAGTGCCGCTGCAGAGATGGGTTTTGGTGTCTGGGAGGGAGAGGGTGGGCGCAGGGTGAAGGCTGCAGGACGCCATCATTTCCCTGTGGCTGGTTTTCCGGCCCCCCCAGTTTATGGGTGTGAGCCCACGAGGCACAGATTTCTCTGATTAGGCAACCCTGGGTAGCCTCTCCCCTTTCGCTTTCAGCTGCCTCTTCCTCCCCGTCCCTGGAGGCAGCCCCGAGCATCCGGCCCCCAGCGAAGCAGCACCCACGCCACAACAGGCACCGGCCACGGCACCGCCATGGAGCCGAGCGTGCGGGTGCCCCTCGTGAGGAAGACGAGCTCCTCGTATCGGACCTTCCCTGAGAGCGCTGTCAAGAGGCTCGACAAGGAGTACCTGCGGTAAGGGCCGGGCTGGGGCTGTGGGGCTGGCCGTGGGGTGGGCTGTGCCCCCCGTCCCGAGAGCACTGGGCCGGGGGGAGCTGGTGGAAGAGCTGCTTCATACTGCTGCCATTCCTGAGTTGCCTTGAGATGGGGTCTCATCCCGCCCAGGGTGTGTGGTGCTGGATGAGCCCGCCTGGGAGAGCTGCGGGTGTGCTCTCCCACAGTCAGATGCTTTTGGGCATCTGACTCCCATGGGGGTATAAGATCCTGCTGGGGGGCACGGGGGCCTTGAAAGGAGCCCCCTCCCCGCTCTGCCGGGGTGAGTCGGCTGCCAGCTGGGTCCGCGCTGCCGCCCGCCTGCTGCTTCTGCTTCTCTCAGTTTGTTGAACTTGCTGAAAACTGCCCAGCGCAGAGGAAAGCGGTGCCTGGGGGGGGACGGGCTTTTGCCCCCCCTGCCACACCGCAGGAGCGGCTGCTGCTCCGCTCGGTGAAACCCCGCCAGCCTGGGGCTGCGAAGGACCATTCGCCAGGAAAATCTCCCCGTGGGTGTGACGAGAGCCTTCGCAAAGGCTGGCGGAAGCTGCAAGACAGAGTTAAAGTTTCTGTTGGGTGCGATAAGGGCACCCAACATGTAATTCTTGCTCCTTCCCTCCTTCAGGAGCCTCCACAACAAGCGGCTCTACCTGGCTGTGTTTGCTGCTGTCCTGGGGAACTTCAATTTCGGCTTCGCCCTGGTTTACCCCTCGCCCGTCATCCCTGCCCTGGAGGCTCACCCCAACCCTGCGCTGAGGCTGGACCAGCACACAGCATCCTGGTTCGGGGTAAGGAGTGGGGTTGTCCCTGCCAGGGGTGGGGGGCAGAGCCGGTGGGTGTGCGAGGGGAGCCCAGACCCACCGAGGCCCCTCTCTGCGTCTCCCCGCAGTCGGTGTTCACGCTGGGAGCGGCGGCGGGGGGGCTCAGCGCCATGCTCCTCAACGACCGCCTGGGCCGCAAACTGAGCATCATGTTCTCGGCGGTGCCCTCCGCCGTGGGATACGCGCTGATGGCCGGTGCCCAGGGGATCGGGATGCTGCTGCTGGGCCGCGTGCTGACGGGCTACGCCGGCGGCGTGACATCCGCCTCCATCCCGGTAACGTGCCATGGGAGGGAGTTTGCTGGGGATTTGCACGGCGGGAGACGGGGCAGTGCGGTAGCTGAGCCTGGGGCATCCCGATTCTTTTTGGAGGCATCAGCAGAGCTCCAGGGCTGCAGCTGGGCGACTGGGGATGGGTTAGCAGCCCTGGCACGGCCAGCCTGAGCTGCCCCCACGGTGCTGCATTTTCTTGCCCACAGAAAAGGGAAGGCAGGTCCTCGATCCCTGCCCTGTTCCCCCCAGCCGTTATTTCCTCCCATGTTTACCAAACACCGACCTCGTGTTGCATGCAGAGGGGCAGGCAGGAACTGAGTAACCCCGGGACACGTTTTTTCCAGTAATGGGAGTCTGAGCGTGCCGCTGGAGCACTTCTCCCATGCCAGGGTGAGGAGGAAAGCGGCGGTGCCTGCAAGGCTGTCCTCTCCGCCTGCCAGCACCACTTCGTGCCGCTGGACCGGTCACGTTTCCACACCAAGAGGACAGTTTCCCAGCAGTTTGTGTTTCCCCCGGCTGCAGTGGGTGACTGCGAGGTGACAGAGGACAGGTTTTGGTGGTGATGGCTGTGTATTGCAGCTCTGTTAAGCATGTGTTGTCCCACTCCAGGTCTACATCTCGGAGATCTCCCACCCCGGGGTCAGAGGCATGCTGGGCGCTTGTCCTCAGATCATGGCAGTGCTGGGCTCCCTTGTCCTGTACGCGCTGGGTAAGTATCTCGGCGTTCGGAGGGCAGGAAACCCTCGGCGAGATGTTAGGGAAGGGGAGTTTATTTTAAACAACTTTCTCAGCAAGTTGATGGATTCCTTCCCCTTGCAGCCAGCTCACAACCACCACCACGGGTGTGCAAAGGGGGGCTGGACGGGATCGCCTGTGCATAACCCACGCTTGTGCGTGTGCTCAGGGGGATGAACCCATAACGCCCACGGACCCGGGGCCATCGCTGTGCCTGCAGACCTGGGTCCTGCCAGGGTTTCATCAGGGCTGAAGGGCAGCACACGATGAACTGCGTGTGCCCTGGTTGCTGCAGGATCTTGCTGGATCCTCTAAGATTTAGGGGAGCTTGCTGGAATTTCCCCGTATTGAACAACAGCTGAAAATGCTTCTTTGCTAGGAGAAAAACATGGAAAATCTCCCTCTAGTTTTGGGGATTCCCCCGCCCCCGCTGGATTTATTAAATCTCTGCTGCTGGGGTGCCCACGTGGAAGCAAGGCCAGGGCTCCTCTCCTAACTGTGCTGCTCCGGCAGGGCTGGTCCTGGACTGGCGCTGGCTGGCCGTCGCAGGGGAGGTGCCCGTGCTCGCGATGATCGTCCTGCTCTGCTTCATGCCCAACTCGCCCCGATTCCTGCTCTCCCAGGGGAAGGATGACGAGGCCCTGCGGTCGCTGTGCTGGCTGCGGGGCAAGGACACGGACTACGCCCGGGAGTATGAGCAGATCAAGGACAGCGTCAGGAAGCAGGTGAGGAGGCTCACCTCCGGCACAGGGGAGATGTAACGTGAAAACTGCAAAATCCAGCCTCCTTTGGGCAACTCCTGGGCGCCGCGGCGGAGCCCAGAGGTGGTAACACCTCGGCTTTCTGGCTTTGTCCCCTCCAGAGCCGGCGGGTTTCCTGCGCCGAGATCAAGGACCCCTTCATTTACAAGCCCATCCTGATCGCGGTGGGGATGAGGTTCCTGCAGCAGCTCTCCGGTGTCACCTGTGTCCTCGTGTACCTGCAGTCAATATTCAAGAAAACATCCGTCATCCTGGTGAGCCCTGGGGTTCGGCCCATCCTCACACTGCTCCATCTTCGGTGATGGCTGCCCGATGCTCCAAATCCCCTGTGGCTCCAAGACCCCAACTTTGAAGCCTTTTTTAAAGCACCTGGTTGGCAGCAATTGCCAAGCACCTGCCCTGCAAAAGGTTGCATGAGGATGGGGAGCAGGACTGGCCCCACTGCCTCCCCACTCTCCTCCTCCGAGCTTCAGGCTCTTCTTCTCCGGTCTCTGATTATAGGAGGATGGCTTTGACAAAGGCATCGGCCAGAGTCAAGGCAACACATGTAGGCACGTGCCCTTTCCCTGGTTCTCCCATCTCAGCCTTCCCGCTGCTTTTGCCCTTGCAGAAACCAGAGTACGATGCAGCTCTCGTTGGCTTGGTACGGCTGTTCTCAGTGGTGATCGCTGCTGTGTCGATGGATAAAGCTGGGAGGAAGATTCTTCTTTTTGTGTCGGGTATGTCTCTCCCACTGTTGTGCAAGGGAACCTCTTATTTAAGGATTTCCAGGAGCTCTGCAAATGTGCAGGAGTGGAAACTTCAGCCAGACAGGACTCGGGCAGGGAGTGGGGGAGGTCTCTTTCCTTTGGTGGTAGCTCAGCTCCTGAGCAGAGGGAGCTTGGCCCTTGGCATGGAGGGGATCACTCACCCATCAATCCCACTATGCTGTTGCATCTCTCCACAGCCGGTGTCATGTTGGTCTCCAACCTGACCATGGGGCTCTACATCCACTTTGTGCCAGCTTCTCAGAACGGCACTATTGCCAACAAGACCCTGATGAGCTCTGCCAGCCTTCCTGCTGAGCCGACCAACTACATCACCCTCATCCCCCTCCTGGCAACCATGTTCTTCATAATGGGTAGGTGCAGAGAGCGAGAGCCCAGGACCCACAACACACGGCTGGGTACCAGCCTGGGGGGACGTTTCTCATCCGAGGCAGGGTGATACAGAGCAAGGAGATTGGGGCTTGGAGTTGGAAGGTAGGCAGATGTCCCTAGAAGACCAAGAAAGATGGCATCTGACATCACTTTGAGGACTGACAGAGCATGAATGGGGGGAATAATGATTGATGCGGGAGCAGGGCAGGATTGCACAGGGCTCTTCTGCACTCCACAATGGGCTTTGAAGCCTCAACAGACTCACCTTACCCTTCCTCCCCTGCAGGTTATGCCATGGGCTGGGGCCCCATCACTTGGTTGCTGATGTCGGAGATCCTCCCTCTGAAAGCCCGCGGCGTGGCCTCAGGCCTCTGTGTTGTCGTGAGCTGGCTGACAGCCTTCACCCTCACCCAGTTCTTCCTCCGGGTCGTGGTGGGTACTGCCCCGGGAGGGTGTCTGGTAGCCCCTCTTCAGACCCTCTCTGCACCAGCTCATGTCTGCTTTCCATCCCGCTCTCCAGGAAGCCTTCGGCCTCGAGGTGCCCTTCTTATTCTTTGCTGTCATCTGCGCTGGGAACATCTTATTCACAGGCTGCTGCGTTCCAGAAACCAAAGGCAGATCCCTGGAACAGATCGAGGCCTTCTTCAGGACTGGCCGGAGGTCGTTCATGAGGTAGGAGCTGCCATCTGCCAGCCGTGCCAGGCCACCAGTCCACACGCTCAAGGGCAACAAAGAAAACGGTTGTGCTGCTGGAGGTGGAGGCTGGAGCTCTCTGCGAAGGCAATGGGAGAGGAACAGGCGGCAATGACTGTCTTGCTTTGGATGTAGAAGATGCTAACTGGAACTTTACCTTCTCTTCCTGTCATTCAACACTACCTGTTGCTCTCTGGGCAACATGTCAACCTGAGGTATGGGACCAGGTAACCAGCGCCAGGCTGGAGATAAAGATGTCCTGGAAAATAAAACGTGGCTGTGGACAAGAGACCATGCACACCCTTCACTCAGCAGCCACCCAAGCAGCCTGAGAGCCCCAGGGTTTGGCTGGAACAGAGTTAACAGCTGTAGCCATTTTGGCAAGAGTTCATCATGTAGTTGTAAGAATAAACCAGTTTTGCCTCCAACTGCAAGACGTTGCCTTGATTTGCAGAGCAGGGAGCTGCAGATGGGTGGGATGGGAGAGGCAGACCACGACTGTGACAAGGGGACCGCAGCAGCCTGCAGCTTCCCAGCTGAGTCTCATGTACTTAAGGACTTTGAAAGAGGCAGAGCCAGATATTTTTGTATAAAAGCTGCCACCTTTTATTGCTCTAAAAACACACATTACACTAGAAGCCTAATGAACAAGACCAAATACAAGTCACAAAGAAAATCCAGGACACGACAAAGACTGGGAACAGACAAACATTCAGCTGTAGTGCAAGTGATTGACTGTAGGAAAGACACAGTAGGTACTGACAGTACTTTGTACCGGGGCGGGTGCTTCCCACCCCTAGGTCTTACTCATCCACAAAGAAGGTGGTGGATGCGCCTCCATCATGGTTGTGTGTGGAGCCTCCACCTCCATCACTTTGAGATTTCAACTGCATAGTTGGTAGCAAATTGCTCTTACCCCTTTCCTGTGTGTCCTGCAAGATTAAGGACTTCTATTTTTTTTTTTCTGAGCCTAATCCTACGTAAAACACAACTGCAGGAGGTGGTTACGGCTGCGAGGAACAAATGGCCTTACTGAGTATCGCATCCAACCTAACTCCTCCCAAAAGGGCAGAGCAACAAAGGCTGAGCTGGAAGATGATTTGCCCAAGCATTTGTCCAACCTCCTGAAACGCACTTGGCACCCTGAGGTCTGGTGGAGGTGCTTGTGTCCTCTCATTCCTGGACCGTTCAGCCTGCTGTGACAAGGAAGCATGGGGTAACAGAGCATATTTGACCCACATCTCAAGACATGCTAACTACTATTTAGGTCCCCTGCAGCAGGAGATGAGAGAAATCACCCAAGAGAAGATGTGCTTTATCAGAGGATTAATTTAAAGCAGCCTGGGACAGAGGGAGAGAGATGGGCCAAAATCAAAACCACAGAGAAAATTCAGTATTAGACCTAACCTTTGCAGCTGAGACCCGTTTCCAGAAAGATGTTCAGCCCTGGCTGGAATATGACTGTTTCTAAGCATGGCCTGATTACAAGAGGTCTCAAGAGCCTCTGGTTTCCACTGACCTTCTGAAGATCAGGATCTCTGGCAGCCCTGTGCTAGAGCGTTCTCTTTCTCACATGGCTATGGACCAGGTCTTGATATCTTCACTTCAGTGAAATCCTTCCCTGAAGACAGAGGATGTTTTTTCCTGAGGAAAAAATGACAAAGATGAATTGAGCTTCCCAGGGCTCAGCCTACGGAGGAAATGCCCGAATATGAAATGAGGTTGGACTCTTCAGGTCCTGTGAGAACCTCATTGGAGAAGTATTTTCTGAGTGACCTCCTGTCTTCCATGTAGAAAGTCAGAGGGGTTTTGCTACAACATTTAGAGTCTGAGAAATCACAGTGGCTCTTTCCAGAGGTAGAATGGTCTTTTTATTCACTGCACACACAGAGAATCAATTGGTGTTACAAAATCAGCTCCTGCCCAGAGCAGCGAGGTCTGGGTACGCAGCAGAAAGCGAGCTCCTGCTCTTCTCTTCATGCCCAATGGCCAGCCCCAGGGGACAGCGGAGCTGATCTGCTCAAGTGCTGTCAGCTTCGTGACTGAGCGGGGCACGGAAGAGTTGCACGCTGTATAAATGCACGTGGGTAAGAAGTGCAGAGCGCACGTGGTGAATGGTGTAACAGTCCGTTGCTAAGTGCACGTACGCTGCCAGCACCCAGGTGTCTTTCCACACTCATCAACAACTCGCTGTAGTCGCTGCATCACCCGCTCTTGCGTTCTCATGTAACAAAACTTCCGTCCCATCGTCTCCCAAGAGGCCTTTCCAAGCAGAACCTCTTCCATAGAGACCCTGTGGATTAGCCATCCAGCCTGGACGCCATCAGCGGGGATTGGGTTGAGCCTGTAACGTCTCTAGAGCAGGGCTTTGAACTTCATTTATCCTTACACAGCTCCAAGCACCCTGATGGTGCCTCTAAACACAATTAATAACCACCATGCACTGTGAATGGGCGTATTAACTACTGTGACGCTACTACTCTAAAGGTCCTTTCTATCTCCACAAAAACGGTCTCTTGCCCACATGGAGGTGAGACCATCCACTAACCGTCACTACAACTCTTAAAAGCCACGGGTGCTGTCACCAAGCCATGTCTGCAGTGATGGCAGCATCTGGCTTGGTTTCAGCTGCATCACAGACAGCTGAAATTCCCATGAGCTCCCACTCCAGACACACGTCTGTAGGACTCAGCACTCCAGGAGCATGGATCTGAGACACCTCCTGTTGCGGCAGGCACAGACAAACTGAACAGACATGGTGCCTTCAAGCGTTGCGGCCAAAGGCTCCGGCTCAGCTCTTACAGAAGGGTCCCTGAGGCCCATTTCCAACGGACGTGTTGAGCCCGGAGCTGAGCTTTGCAACCTGCTAACGGTGGCAGAGCTGATGCAGGTCGTTCGCTTGCCTTGGCCCCAGTGTCAGTCCCAGCTGCCACAAATCACAGCGCGACAGCACTGCCGGCGTCCAAGGGACGTCTGCCGTTGGTGCCAAGGGAGCAGAGCGGACCCGTCCGTGCCGACGAGCCCTCCAGGTGACCTGGAGCAGCACCTGCCTGCAACAGCCCCAGGGACTGCTGCTGGTCTGCATCATTAGGACAATCGGATGAAGCCAGCGAGGGTCCTACCAGTTCTGTGGTTCATCGCCGCGGGCGTAGATGAGCCTGCAAGTGTTGCTCTATCAATCACCTCTGCTTTGCCTTTCGCCTCCCGTCACTAAAGCTACTGTGGAACTACTCACAGAGCAAAGCAGTCACTACCAAAGTCATGCTCGTAGCTACGTGCATCAGCCTGCGACATTCCTCTACTAAACACTACTTTACTCCCCAAACCCCCCTGAAATCAAAGCAGATGTCCTGTTTGCTGGGCAGGGCTCTGCACTTGAACCCCCCAGTAGCCCAGGGATGCCACTGGCTCGAAGAGCAGAGGAGCTCTTGCCAGTGAAGCGTCCCGCAGGCTGCAGTGCCTTCCTCCTGCAGCACCCCATTTCTGCAGGCAGCGCGGCCCACGCAGGAGGCTGTGGTCCCTGCACGCACGCACGAGGAAGGCCCGTGGCCCAGGTATTGCATGCGGCAACAGGGATCAGCCCAGAGCCGGGGGCTCCGAAACGGCAGAGCAGTTATTGAAACAAGCTGCAGCGGGGCTGGCGGTGCCTGTCCTGCGTCCCAGACGAGCTGGTGTCGGAGCAATCGCGGTTCAGAGGCCTGGGGGGAAGGGGCTTAGCACAAAGCGGCTGCCCAGCACCCAGCTGCACGGGCCCACGTGTGTAAATAAACCCCAGCCGCGTTCCTGACCGGTGTAAATCCTCACACCTCCCTGAACTCCAAGGAAGAAACAACAGCTAACGTGAGCTGGCTGCTTAGCCCCCCGATCCCCCGGGACCGCTCCACTCACACACTGCACACACTACACCCGTACCCCGCACCCTCTCCAGCACCGGCTCCATCCCAGGCTCTGCCGGGGATGTTCTGGCGTCGTTCAGCTAACGCGAATATGCACCGTACCTGAACGAAGGACACGTTACACAGATAGTTTCCAACAGGACACTGCTCAGAAGCCGCAGAGTGGCTGGCGGACAGACCCTTCTCCTGACAGACAGCGCCCAGCCTCCAGCAGCATTTCTCAGCCCACAGCACAACCCCGCTGGGACCCCAGAGATTCAAATGGGACCACGAGGTGTTGGTGGCAGCAGGAGCTCAGCTCCCAGGGCAGGGGAGTAAGAACAGGCTGCAGTCCCCGCTGCCACTGCTCACTGTAGCTGCTGCCTGCCTTGGCTGCTGCCTGAGCACAAACCTCCAATCCAGCAGTTACAGCCCTGTTTTCCTCCCTTCTCTCTCCCAGAAGAGGGGGAAAACAAACTTTGTCAAGCCAGCGGCCCAGAAGAAGACAAAGGGGTCAAAGGATAACACACTTTCCAAAAGTCTGAGAAATGCTCTGAAGGCTGAAATAGGATTTATAGCATCCCAGCTACCGCATCCCAGCTACCGCATCCCAGTTACAGCAGCCAGGGCTCTCCCTGGGTTCAGAGAGCCCCCAGTGAAATGAGGCAGTCCTTTGAAGGACGGGAAATAGAGGACTCCTTTCTCCTATGTCCAGAGAAAATGAGTCCCATCAAAATACTTAAATAACTAGAAATAAATTATTCTGCTTTTTCCTAATCAAAATAAAAAGCAATCACGTAAAATCAAATAAATTAACACACACACCCCCAGAAGAAACCACAATAAGAAGAGGGGGATCTGGACTTAGTGAGCAGTTTTCTTCTGCATGATACAAAGCAAAGAGAAAATACGATGCGAGAACCAGTGATGGAGCCTGGAATAAAGAAGCAAGGCATCCCAGCTATCCACACTGACATGGTGCAGACTCCTCTGTTTGCAGAGGAAGGATATGCCGCCTTCCCATACAAAACCAGCTCAGGACTGATGCAAAAAGTACACGAGCCCAAAGACAAAGGTTGCACCAGACAGAAGCAAAGAGCAGGTTCCTTGCGTGGATGGATGGGTCACGGGAGCAGGAGCAGATGCAGGGAGTGAGAGAGAACAGAGCAGAGACCCAGGCTCACGAGATAAGGATGCTCTTGCACATCAGCAACCCTTACACCAGCAAAAAAACCCTGCTTGGCTCAAGCAAGAGTACCCTTTTTCAGCTGAGCTAAAGCAAACCTCACTTCCCTTCTTTTCCAGTAAAAGAGCGAAGCTTAAGAAAAGTACCCTTATTAAGACAAAGTCATTAAGTCTTATAATTCAAGTAAATTGCAGTAACTGCCTGCAGCTGTATCCAGAGGAAGGGGGGACCGTGCTTTGTAGGTACCAGGATCTGCCCCAGCACCTCTGGCAGCTCCTTTGCAGAGATGGTTATTGTCTTTATACGGGTTTTTTGCTGGAAGTCCTTTCCCGTGCAGCGATGCCTCCCATGCCCGGCCTAACCGGACCCATATTAAAACATCCTCAATGGAAGAAGACCAAGCTTAAGCATCACCGTGTATTGCTAAACCCTGGGTTAGTGTCTTACACCTGGGAAGGGCCACACCAGACAGCGTTACTAAAAAACGTGTAACGTGCAATGGCAGGGTACCCTCAGGCATGAGGCCAGCAGCTCCCTGACTCCCATGAGACCAGCGCGGGCAAGGAGCTGGCACCTCGGCTCTGTCCCTCCTCACCCCATCCGGAGAGCAGTTCCCAAATGAGCCCTGCATCCTCGGCTCGTTATCAGGCATCACTCCAAAGAAAGGCTACCTATTCAGGTTTGTAAAGCAGCACTCAAAGAGCCAGCACCTCTGCAGGACAAAAAAAAAAAAAAAAATTAAAAAATAGGGGGACTGCGAGATATTTGGTTGAGCGTTGAGGAGGAGAGAGGGGCCAACGCACTGAGGTCTGGCTGCTGGTGTGAGAAGAGGGCACAGCCTGCCCCAGCCCCTGAGATTTCCAGTTGCTGCAGTGTCCAGGGAAATCGTGGCGTAGCAGAGAGGGGAGCGGGTAGAGGGAAGGGCCGAGCGGATTTCTGTATCTTCACCATCTCAGTGTCCAGGAGAGGTTCCCCCGAGCTTGCGTGCTTCAGAGAGCCTGTCCCTCAAGGGCCCCCGTGAGCTTCTCTTCATCCATCTGCTTCTGCTGCTGGTGGATCCGGGCATAGGAAATGGCATCTCCCCTGCAGAGAGAAGGGACAGCGTGGGGACATGAGCTCTGGGTGCCCACCATGGTGGGTAAGCGCCTGGCACAGAGGCGTCCCAACCGGGGCCAGGGCCTCTCCGTACCGAGGGATGCCAGGAGTGAAATGAGACTCGCTGGCCTTCTCCCAGCCCACCAAAGCCGCTCACCGCCCCCAGAGCTGGGCCCGTCCATCCAACGGCTGCAGAAAGGCGGCTGGGACCCACAGGGCAACCTAGATTGAGCTCCCACAAACCCTAGGACCTTCCTTCCCAGGGCTTTGAGCTGATGGCAGGGAGATGTTCTCCGGCAGCATTTACACCTGAAAGCATGGTTAATACAAGCGGAAAGCATAGCCTTAGGGAGGCGGATGGGGGCGAGGGCTGGAGGTCCACCTTCCCCTTCCCTCCCCTCCGCAAGCAGACAGATCTCTCTTACTTTTTGCCGAGCGCCGACAGGCCATAAAGCACCCCGGTGGCAAACGCAATGGCATTTCCAAAGAGCGTGGTCAGCGTCAGGCTGAGCATGACGGGGAACACAGCCATCCTGGAAGAGAGAGGCAGCCCTCAAAGCCGAGCTCCGATCCCCGTGGGATGCGGGGATGCTCGTCCATCGTGGCGTGCCCACGTGCATCCCAACGCGGTTCCCGGGATGGCCTCACCACCACAACACAGCCCAGCAGCGTTCTCACCCGCAGTAGAAAGCAGCTTTCTGCCAGGGCCGCAGCTTGTCCGCCCTCGCAGAGACAGCATTCGCAAACTCGATAAACTGGCAGCAGAAGGGGGCTTCGCACAGGAACAGGACGAAGGCGTTGAGCCTCCAGATAGAGCAAACCAGAGTTAATCCTGCCCGTGTGGCCCACAGCGAGGGTCAGCAATGCCCCCCAGCCCACAGCGACCAGCCGCTCCCGTGCCCAAATGCAGGCAGAAGGGAATGGACCCCCCTGCGCTCCCTCCCCGCTTGTTGATAATTCCCAAACCCTGGTGCCCCAGGCTTATTTTGGATAAGGGTATCTCAGTATTTACCTAAAAGGGGTAAAGAAAGAATATAAACAGAATAAACCCAGCATCTCAACCCACCCGATGGAGCAAGATCTGGCAATTCACAGAGCCTGCAGAGCCTGACGGACGTTTCACTCACGTCCACTGCCCAAGCGGGGCAGCTCTGCCCCTTGCCCAGTGGTGTTTAATTTAACCGAACCTCCCTCCCGGCAGAAAAAAGAAAAGAAACTCCGCTCACATCATCCACACGCCGGCCGCAATGTTCAGGGGGTTGATGGTGACGCAGTTCCAGAGACCGGCGAAGGCACAGGCTGGAAAGCAAAGAGGCTTTCAGTGACCACGAAGACCAACCCAGCGTGCCCACGGGGGCAGCGGGGCCGGACCCGGCAGGCAGGGCTGGCTTCTCCTCCCAGCTCTGCCCTGCAACGGGACCTTGCAGCCACACCAGCGTGATTTTGCTCTCCTGTATTTTGGGCTGGTTTGCAGAGCAGGGGCTAAGCAGAAGAGCCCTTGCCTTGGCCGGCACCTCGAGGTGCTGCAGAGCAGCCTGTGCAGACCAGCACAGCAGGGTGGGTGTAAAGCTCTGATGGCCCAAAGAGGAGCCCAGGATGCAGGGGAGAGCGTTTGTTCCCAGCTCCTCCGGTCAGGTATCCTTTTGCTCCGAATGCTTGGTGTCTCAGCGTGACACTTGCACAACTATTTCCCTTGCGTAGAACGACAGAGCGTTTGCTTTTACGTGGAGTCACGTATGTGGCACCCTGTGGCACCCTGGGTTTTATTTGTTAAGGAATTACTGCTTTGTCCTGGGATGAACAAAGAGGTCCCAGCAGGCACCCGTCTCTGAGCAGCACAGGGAAAGTTCAGCAAAAACATGACTTGCAGCACCAAGGCACATGGGCAAACAATAAATAAAGCAGGATGAACCCCGTCTCAGCCACGCAGTGCTGGTTCTGCGCTAGAGGTGAGCAGAAAAGAGCCACGTCTGGGTCTCCGCTGATACAAATGGAAGCGGATGCTAGACAAAGCAGAGCCCAAAATAGCCCCAGTACTCCTGAGGCTGTAATGCAAGGAGAGGAACCAGGCAGCAGCGTCCAAGCCAAGGCTGCATTCGCCTCCTTCCTGCCTCATTAAACTTGCAGAGCGTTCCCAGCATTTGATACGGCCCTTTTCCCCCACCGATACCAACAGGCTGCCGCTGCTCACCTGGGAACCCAAGCCCAGGCAGGGAGGGCAGCGAGACATGGACCGAGTCCAAAATAAACACCACCACCCTGCAAAACTGCAGCTAAAATTATACAGCCCTTAAAGGCTGTCTTGGGGGTGATTAGCGGCACAAGGAAGAGCAGAAGAGTCCGTCTCTGAGAATGAGACCAGCCTGGGTTCGGGTATTTCAGATGTCTGCTCCTGTTTTGCTAAGGGGATCCCTGAGCAGAGCTGCTGTGAGCAGTCCTGACCTTCAAAAGCCCGGCACATGTTTGCAAGGTTTCTTTTAAGCAGTCACTGCTGAATCCTCAAAGTTCCCTTAAAAACAGTTATCTTTATTTACCGGACTGGGAAACAGAACTACAGGTCTATGGCAGGACCGACCTAAGGTCATCCCACAAGCAAGTGACCTCCTGGTTTTAGAAAACAACCAAACAAGGTTCTTTTTAAAGGCTTCCTAGGACTATTCCACAGGACGCAAAATCTTTCGGAGAATCCTGCAAGAACAAGATCAGCCAGCAGAGGAGAAATGCCAGAGGACATAGAATCCTAGAATGCTTTGGGTTGGAAGGGACCTTTAGAGGCCATCCAGTCCAACCCCTGCAGTGAGCAGGGACATCTTTAACCAGATCAGGTTGCTCAGAGCCCCGTCCAACCTGACCTGGAATGTTTCCAGGGATGGGGCCTCCACCGCCTCTCTGGGCAACCCCTTCCAGTGCTTCACCACCCTCAGTGTAAAAAATTTCTCCCTTATATCCAGTCTAAATCTACCCTCCTGTTAATATCCATGTTAATATCCATGCTCCAAAGGATGCATGGGAGGCTCTCATCCTCCCATTGCAAAGGGACCGGTGTCAGTGTCCCCACACTGCAGGGGAAACTGAGGCACTGGGGTGGGATGATCTGCTCACCGTCACACGTGCAAACAGCTGGAGCTGGAAAAGCAATGGCAAGCAGGATCGCTGGGAGCAGCGGGCAGCTCGGAGAGCAGGGTACAACACGGAGGTTTCTAATTCTTCTCCGTGACCAACAAACCCTTGGATGCTGATGGAAGAGGAGCTCAGGGGAAGCACCACCTTCTTGTGACACTTGCTCTCCCCTAGGAAAGCACACTTCTGAAAATAATGCTAAATGACTTTCTGGCACTTTATAATTAGCAGAACAGCACAAACCAGCTGCATCTCGACTACCCCCAAAACGCAGCCAGGGCTGGGGCAGAACCCTGCCTTGCTGAACAGCACGGCAGAGCGTAGAGGTCCAAGCGGTTCACAGCTACAAGATTGGTCTCCACCACAGAACAAACCAAGGGAGGCAGAATGTTGTTGTCCAAGCAGGTTTTGGGCCTTACTCTTTTTTTAATCTAGCCAACCAGGGGTTGTTTTGTTTGGTTTTGTCCTTAAACACCCCAAAACAACCCTTGAGCACTAACTGACCCTGCAGGAGTCTCAGCTAAGCAATCACCCCAGTTGCCAGTGGACTAATGACCCAGCAAGCCTGAGCTGAGCAAGCCCCTATGTCAGCACGAGCAGCAACCAGCGGGAAGGGAGTCAAAGGTTTATAATCGCAGGAACACTGCACTCGGTGCCGGCTGCCAACAGCCCCAGAGATAACGATTCAGTGACCTTCGGTCTCCTCTGCAGAGCAGCACATCCCACAGCAGCCTGGTGCATCCTTGTCCCACCGGGACGGGATCGGCTCCTGCCTCAGCAGCCAAAAGGGGATGGAGCTGCCAACCCAGAGACTTCTTTTTGCAAAACAGAGGCCTCGCGATAGGTTTAAAATGCAGATAATGCTCAATGGCACGTAAGCTATGGAAGACAGACAGTTCTGCCATTTGTTTGAACTGCTGTCCCATCCCAAATCCCTAAGGAAGCACAAATAACTGGGAGCTAAAATGAGGGGGGGGAACACCACCCCCTACAAAGGCTCTATTCATTTCAAGCAGCTGGTCACTGTCCGCAACACAGGCCTATTTTTGCTCCTAGAGCATTTTACAAAAGCCACAGACTCTCCTCATCCTTTTACAAACAGGGACACAAGGGAGAGAAGGGACTCGGCCAAGGTCACCAAGCCAGCCTGTGCAAGAGCCAGAAACGGATCCCAAACCTTGCTGTTCTTGTTCCTGCCCCGGCCCCTCGACCTTTCTGGCTTAAGCAAGTCGTGGGCTGCAGGTGTTTGCACGTGGTAGACGTCGTCCACCAGTCTCACCTCCACTAACAAAGTTTCTCTTCCTTTTTACAGGGAATTTTTCCTTCTGTAAGAAATAATCCAGCCTCGTAGCAGGACCACAATCCAGTTGCTCAAAATCCTTACAAATGATTTCTGTTCTTTCCTAGCAAGCTCTGAAAATAGCCGCCTTGCCATCTTATCAGTCACCCCTTTTCCAAACCGTCCACCTTCAACGAGGTGATGCTGAACAAGGAGCGTTTTGAGGAGGACCATTACCAGCACGGGGCATTGGAGGGTTGCCTCTTCCCAGTGTCTCCCATTTGCCTGCTCGTAAGAGGTGTCTGTGTCTCACGCTGCCTCGAGGGTTCTCTGCCTGATGAACCTCATGACGGAACACTGTCAGGGCTACAGAGCAAGCTGTCTGACTCCCCAAATCATCAGCAATCCTGTTAAGAGCCTGGCTCTTCTTCCAAAACCACCTTCTCCCAGGCTCACCCAAATACGTAGAACTCTCAGCTTTCCTTTAAAAACAAGTCATGAGTTCTCAGAGCTGTGAACAAAAGGTTGGGAAAATAATCCAAGCATAATTCAGCTGCTTTGAAACATGAAGGCAGAGAGAAAAATGCATCTTCCAAGACTTGCGCTGCTTTATAGCCACTCATGAGCTGCTCTAGCATGAGGTGGGCAACACCACCGACGCAACCCAACAGCCACCCTCTCCAGCTCTTCACCCTCCGTCCGCATCCCCCTGAGCTATCCATGGGCCAAAGCCACAGAAAAAGCACCGAGGCTCCGGCTACAGCCCCAGCCCGTGGGAAAGACGCCGCTACGCTAAACCCCCACCTGGGACCTGCACTGAAGACACGTCCCAGCTGGTCTCTTGGCCGTCTGCCGGGACCAGAAGCGCGGGGGCCCCAGGCAGAGCATGGCGAGGCCAAGTACGTTCTGCCCCATAAGAGCCGTCCCACCAAATCTTTTCACACATCCAGAATTTCAGCACCTAAGACGTAAAAAAGTGAGAGCAGCACATGTTTTAGCAGCTTAGCCAAGAAGGGCTGTAACGAGCCTGCCCAACGATACCACGGTCTGCAAGGTCGGCTGCAAAAACGCTGTGGGCTTGTGCAGTCAAGTCCCGAGGCAAGAGGCAGGCACGGGAAGGGGGCAGAGAGAAAGGGGGATGAGACAAAATGCTACAGCCGAGGGAATAAATCAGGGCTGACTGCACTGGCTGAGAAACACTCTGGTTTTACTAGAAGTGGTGGACCTGAAGCAGAAGAAATTCTCCATCCTGTGCTCTGCAGGAGATCAGACTAAGCGGTCATAACAGTCCCTCCTGCTTTTAAGAGCTATTAATCTCTGCACAGAATGTAGCAAAACAGCACTACAGGACAGGCTGATTTCTGGCAAAGTTGCAAAGACTCTTTCCCTGGGAAAATTTTTTTCAGCAGCAGGTAATTCAGAGCACAGCCAACTCACTTTGCTGTACACCGGCTCCCTTCTTCTCTGTGTCCAAGACTAAACTTAAAAACACACAACAGAAACCAAGTCCATTATTCGCCTTCGAAAAAAACACAGGCAGGCCCTCTGCGATCGACAACAGGAGTAGCAGGAAACATGCTCTGACATTCAGGACGGGGAAAGAAAATAAGTTGCAGGAACATACAAACCCCCGACAGTCCAATGGGATGAACCAAATCCCGTGGCCCCTGTCCGAGCCCTGAACCTGACCCTGCTGAGCACCCTGAGCCTGGTGCTCGCAGTAAAATCATCGTCTAGTTTATCTGCCCACAGCCCTCCCGCAGGACCGGGGGCTCGGCTGCTGCTCCCATCGCTTCCAGCGAGTGCTTCACCCAAGAAGAAGCTTAAGGATTTGCAGATCCCACCCCCCGTGACGTCTCTTCGCCCAGGTGCCCAAGTTCAGCAAGTTGGGTGAGCCCGGAGCACATCCTTCGTGTGCCAGCTAAAGCCACCCCACTTCAGGCATGTCCCCGACTCCTCCTTCCGCCCAAAACGCAGCAAACTAACGCCTAGAGCAGACACAAACCCGTAACCCCAAATGATTTTGTGGCATGCCCCCCCGTACACAAACGTGACCCTAACAAGGGGCAGGCAGGACCCCTGACCCGCGCTTTCGCATGCACAAGCGGCGCCGGGGGGGAACCTTTGGCTGCGAGGGAAGGGGATACTTACACATGCCCCCGATGACCCCGGCAATCCTGCAGAGCCACCTGTACCACCAGGTCATGCCATCATCGGCGGAGGAAGCCGCTGGGTCAGGGGCTGCTGCTTGGAACTGCTCATCCTGAGAGCTCATCGCACCCCTGCTCCCGGGGGGGTCAGGGGGCAGCACCCCGCTCCCCGCCTGAGCCCCAGCAGCGCAGGATGCCCCTCCCCCAGGTGACACTCCCCCCAGGCCCCCCTCCAGCCAGCCCCGGAGACAGCCCCTAAACCCAGCCCTGCCACTGCTGGGCCTCTCCCCGCACCCCCATGCAGGGCCTGGCCCCCGGCGGCCCCCCCAGGGCTGACAATGGAGGGTCTCTGCCTGCAGCAGAGATGCCAGCGGCCGTGGGAGCTGCCTCCACGTCTGCCTGCGTATTGCATTGTGGGTCCCCTCCTCCAGCAGGCAGGGCTTTGATGTCACTCTCATTAAATGGCCGGTGGGCAGAGCCCGTCGTGTACATATTCATAAGCAGCCGCGCAGGCATGCACTCCATGCCAGGTCTGGGGTGCACAGGAGCTCCGGGTCCCGCTTCCCCTGCCTAACAACTAGATGCTGTTATCCAGGTAGCCAGTGTGTGCTCGGAAGAAAGGGAAACATGAATTTTTTTGCATTAACATAAATTTAACAGTGTTACAAAATTCTGCCCTCGAGATAAGAGGGGAAACACTCCCCTTAATCTGAAGAGAATCTGGTTTTCTCCCTAGAAAATGGGAGTAGAAGTAGGACTTTGCAAGTCAGAGATGTCCCAGTTGGCAAGCTGTTGGTATCCAAAGAAATGGTACAGGGAAACAGCCTTAATTCTCTGAAATTACAAAGACGACAGCCACGCTTTTTGCAAATTAACATGGAGCACACGGTCAGTAACCAGAGCCCATCTCTGCAGACCAGGGACTCTGCATCGTCGATCTGGAACAATAAATAGCAGTGAGACTTGGGATCCAGAGCAGACTGGGAAGACAGATCCCATCTGCTAAAAGGTTACAAAAAAGGATTAAGAAAATGATGTCTTTTCATCAACATCTCCTGTTAGGCAGGAAATGAAGGCCCAGTGCCTGCATCACCCACGCACTGCAGTGGGATAGCTGATATATCCAGCTCCTCGAGGATCTCGCTTCAAGAATCTACTTTCTAGCTCTTCCAGGAATGGAATGCAAATCTGGAGGCTGGCAAGCAAAAAACTCCAGGCTTAACAAGCAAAAAACAACCATTAAGAGGACAAGAGAAAATAAGATTTTGCGGTTGTAAAAAGATGTCAGAGAATTCAACTGAAATAAAGCAGAAGCAGGGTTAAAACTGCCCAGGCAGAACCATTTATTGCATCCAGCGTGAAGAGCAAGGGCAGATGTGTCCAGCCAGGCTCCAGGTGCAGAAAAGACCCCTTAAGCAGTATATTGTGATTTTGAAGAGGATGACAGATTTGGACCAAAGCATGGTCCAATGTTCAAGATATTAAATGTTCAAGATATTAAATAAAAACAACCTAAAAATGTATTTAAATCAAACTTGAGTGAATATTTGTCACTGCTCTAAAATACCTCTTCCTGCTACAACTTATATCATGCAGTCTCAACAATCTCGCATTGCACGGTTCCTGTGAGATGAAGATACAGGCAGATTAATAGCATGGCTACTGCTCTTATCTGAGTAAATACGTCTTGGCACCAAACCCGTCATTAAGAGACAGAATTATTTTATTTTCCCATAGAAAAAAAGTACTGGTATCACTGTCAGATATATAACAGTTAGAACCACAGAAGGGGTGGCTGGGGAGGGACCTCTGGATGTCATTTAGCCCTCCGATAGAAAGCCATCTGTCACCAGGGCTTGACCAGGTCGGCAGTGCCTCGGTCTAGCCAACTCCTGAAAACATTCAAGCTTTCTGAGTGACCTGCGTTGCACTACCCGCCTAGGCAAAGAAACTGGCTTGCCCTCACACACGCCTCCAGTCTTCTTGGGCTATCCTCATACAAATCCTTGCCTTCTTTCTAACGTTCCAGAATTTCAATGGGCCTCAGTTTTAAGGGGCATTTACACTACAGGAGAGTGAACTTAATGGCTAAACCATAATCGTGGCTATTTGTGGTATACAGAGGTTTGTAACGGGACGCTGAGCCACTGAGAAATTAAATGACTAACCTAAAAGGTCACAGCGTATTACAGAAGCAGGACCCTGAGACTTCAGCGTCCAAGTCACTAACTGCAGACATGTAAACTGCATTAATACCAATCAACACAGACAGAAAATCCATATGAGGACTATTTGCTAAATATTTGGTAGTTACACGCCTTTTGCATAACCTTTATAAATTTAACTGAGATCCCAAAGGAGTCAGTAGATATTATTGTTCTTACTCAATAGATGGGGAAGCAGTTGCAAAAAGATTAAATGACTCATGTGACCTCGAGCAGTGAACAGGCAGCAGTGACTAACTGGAACACGGCCTTTCTCAGTGCAGTGGCCCTGGCCCCTTTTATTGGGGCTCAATAGCATGATATTCAGCCCAGAAACTGGTCTGGTGATCCTTAACATTTTCATGAAATTCAATTTCAGCTTGGCTTCCTGTTGATTGCCAGAAGAATTGTTGTTTCCCATGGAACACCATCGTCTTCATGGTGCTGACATCACGGACCTGCGTAAAGAAAGACCAAACCATTCTATCATAGCAGCCTACAAGTGAACTACCCACAAAATACTGGGGACTTGCAAATGGGTCACTCAGGGGGAAAAACTGCCCGATACAAAGGTTAGAAGAAATACAGTAGACATCAGTAGTGATCATTCACATCTACATTTACATAACAGAGATCAGACCCTGACTCTCTAGGATTTGTGACTGAACTTTGCATCTGGATGGAAATCTCTAATGAGGACATAGGTCCGTTCCCATCCAAATCATCCCTTTCAGGTTTCTGACTCACCAGGATGTAATTAAAATGTGTTTGGTTGCTCTCATTGCCCAGGTCAATATATAGGGCGCGGATAGCTATGCGATGCCGAGGAGCCACATTGATGAAGGTGCGACACACTACTTCTTGCCTTTGATCAGGCAATTGCACAGGATTCACTATTTCACCTCGGGGACCAAACAGCTGCTTGTCACAGTCTGAGAGAGGGAAAGGGAGCAGAAAAGAAAATGGATTTAGAGAAGTGGCCAGCATCTCCAAGGAAGAAATCATTTAAATTAAATACAGGCAGAAAAGTTTCTCTAAGGATTTTCATCTGGGAACCTCCAAGCACCCGCAAACACCTGCAGGGGCTTGTCTTTAAAATGGAGGGGTAGTCCACAAGTAATATTAATTGTAAGACTCCTCAAGAAGGGACTTATTAGCTGCTAAAAATGAAGCAAGGTTTCTATAGATTTCCACAGGCAACCATGACCCATGGAACTGTGTGGGCCTTGTCATGGGTGCCTTAATCTTAAGCAATAGCAAAGCTTTCAGTAAGATACCTTGGTAATATTTTTTAGTTGCAGTTCTGCTGTTGTACTGAAGAATGACCCCATTTCCTGGCAGCAAAACACGCTGTTTCACAATCAGTGTATTCGTTCTGGAATTTATCAGTGACAAAGGGAGCTTCCTGCAGCCCGTCCGCCACATCATTCGCCCAGAAAACAGCACTACCTCACCTGGAATGGATGAGCACAGGGACTAGAAACACTTCTACTTTAAGTAAAAGGCTGCAACCTATCTTATATAGGTCTGGAATCAAGTAATTTCTGCATCTTGTCCCTATCTTATCAAAATCTGTCATGAAAGCAGTCCAGTTAACTAATCTAACTGTACTGATTCCAGCAAGAGGGTATATTACAGCCAGAGTTTATAACAGGCCAAAGCAAGCAGCTTCTTTAACCCCATAAACTCCTTTCATCTCATATCTATCAACAAAACAGGTAAGAAACCCTTATGTAGGGGGAGGAAAGGCATCATCTTCATTTAGTCCCATCTGGCAACGACTTGGTGGGACAGAAAAACTTGTGAAATGGTTTCAGAGATTACACAGGCTCCAAGGCAGCAAGAACTTTTCAGGGTACCAAAAGTACACGGGCAAAAGAGGTACAGATTTCCCACAGGGCCAGGCTAGTCCCCAGCACGCCCTGGGCAGTACCTGCACTGCAGTTGAGGGAGCTCTCCAGGATCCTAACTGTTATCTCCTCCCTGAGAGGACGTCCGATGGCCACAGTGCAGTCGCTGCTCTCTACACCCATCATGTTGATGACCCCGGTGGCATTAAGAAAGAGCTTTCCACAGACACCTGTACAGCAGAAACAGATGAGAAACACATCCAGAAGGAACTACAGCTGCTGAAACACAGCTCCCATTCCCTTCGTGGCACAATGAACAGACAAGTGCACACCTTCTGGGTAAAGCACAGGAAGAGTCAGCTGCTGCCCCAAGGAGTCCCAAGTCAGAAGAGCTTTGGGAAGCCCAGGGAAGGGAGTCATTGTTCCTAGCTCAGATAACACGGACAGCTCATGGCATGCTGGAAGGAACAGCACGTTGTCCCTCCTAACCAGAAGCATTCCCTCCCATGCTCCTGTCCCTGTATGGCAGTAGGGTCACCACAACCCAGCTGCACACAGTAAGCACCTATCTCTACCTTTTGGTAGTGTCCTCCTCACCTTCCCTGGTCTTTGTCCATTCCTGAGGCACAGCAGATGGAGGAAGATCCAGGTCCTTGTATCTCGCCTCTTTGGCAGTTGCAGCTGTTGTCAGATGCGTGGCTGGCGTCACTGTCTGCAGTTCTGCTCCATGGGACCCGGTCCCCACCGCCTGCTCAGGACAGGGCCCTGCGGAGCAACCACGTACCACAATGGCCTTGGGGAAGTGCCTGCAGAAGATGGGGCTCACGTGCTTACGGGTTAGCAGGCTGAGGCAGAAATCCTGCCGTGTCTGAATGCCATTCCCACACGAAGTTGAACACTGCAGAGGAAGAAACCCACAGGCCTTTATACATGTGTTTCAGTTGGTATTTAGAAATAAAGACATTTACTGGCTCGGGCATGATCTGGAGGGCTGATCTTTTGTTCACTGATGCTGTTCTATCACTTGCCCTTTCAGTGCTCTAGTTTCATCAGCTATAAGGTGGCCCACCTCCCAGGGGATCTTCCAAACTAGATCTTTGAATTGCAGAACCACTTCCTACGAAGTCCACAAAAGATCTGCATTCCAGAAGAAAACATGCCAAGGGCCATTTTTAAACTGCAGCCAAAACCTTAGCTGAGAAAGGTGGGAAGCAGACCTACAGCTGCTAAACACAGGGCAGTGGAAAGGACAGAAAACACCCCTAGAAACGGTTTAGCATTTCTGTGGGAACTAAATATACAAGGCAGAAGTGGTGTTTCCCCCCTGTATGCTTTAGGGAAGTGAGTGGCTCTAAAACCGCTGCACTAGACACCGAGTGCTGCATCTGAACAGGAGCAAATACCTCCGTCCACTCGCTGAAGCTCCATTCATAAGAGCACATTCGGATGACACAGGGGACACTGGTAAGGGGCTTCTCTGCCACAGGACACGAACGGTCCTCCAGCAAAATCTCCTCGCCCTGGCGAATCTGCACACAGGTGACCAGCTGAACAGCTAAGCCGAGCCCACAGCTGGAGGAACAGGGGCCAGCTGGGGTTACCTTCCATCTGACAGAGGATGTGGAGGAGAAAAATTAAGTTAGTGATGAATCCCCACCCTCTACTATCTCTCACTGTAGAAAATGCACTGCAACTCCCTCATCCTTCCCCTTCCTGCTTCTCAGCAGCTTTCTTCACCCCTCTGCCTCACACGCTTCGCTGCCTACGGTACTTAGAAGGCAGCCTTTGAAACAAGGCTGGGCAGCCTGGAGCAGGTTTGGAGTTGGACCCAAACAGAGGGCATTCACATTTTGCAAGAAGCCCACAGACTCAAATGAGTCTTACTCTGCATCCATCACAGTCTTCCCCAGGGTGACATACACAGGCTTAACTGCAAAACCAATCTTATCTCCCTCCAAAACGCACACCACTCTGAACAGTCAGATCAGAAACGGACCAGCATTTCATCCTGGGAGCGGCATCCTGTAGCACGTAAAAAAAGTTCAGATGCCAGTGGCTTTCCAGTCCCATAGCAAATAGGGCAGGGCAAGCTCTGCCTCATGTATCAACCCCGAGCCATATCCCAGATCACACCATACACGGTCATGGACAACCGCTCTTCCCCAGTGCATGCTCTTGTGGCCCATGTGGGCATTTTGACCTTGGAGGGCACAGCTCCAAATTACACGGCTCCTGCTCCTCTGGGCGAGGCAAACCATCACACTGGCTGTCTGCCACAATCTCTTCTGCCTTCTCCCCGGTCTCCCTTGCACAGTAGAGGACCTTGTGCATCACACCTCCTCCACAGCTTACACTGCATGAGCCCATTTTGTAATGCCACCTGGGAACAACACAGCCATCAGTGAGGACCTCCAGCTGTCACCTGTCTTCACTGGATTTTAAATCCAACCGGTCTATGGAAGTACAACTGGAATTCTGTTAATGCATGCATACACACTGGCTCATGTTTGAGAGATCAGCAGTCACCCCACTGAGTGCAGTCTGCAATACCATAAATCCTGAGGAAAGTGCAATCAATTTCCTTCAGTTCTCAGAGCAGCTATTCCAAATTCTTAGAGCATTTAATTCTAGCTACTTTCCTTGATGTTATGTGGAAACTACAGCTGGCAAATGTGTCACCACCTTTTGTAGTTATGGATTTGTTCATATTTCCCCAGGGTAATAAGGGATCAAGAGGTTTTCAGTTTTTCCCTGGACTCAAACTCCCAAGTTCACTTAGTTCTGCTTGAGAATATACCAGCCCAGGAAAGACTCTCAGTTAGTTTGCTCAATATGGATCAGTGCTACTGTTTTTGCAGCTGGCTGTGCTTTCAAACCAGGGGAGAGGAAGATAACATCCTCAGAGTAGCTTGACCCTTACTTTACTATGTCCCTGGAGACAGAGAGGAAGGAAAGACCTCTCACTGGCTCGTCGTCTCCTGGTAACTGCTTTACCTTGGTGGGCAGGGACCAAGATCACAGACTTCCATCCTGCTCTCTGGCTTTGGCACCGGATGACAGTTTTCTTCTTGGGTTTCTTCTCTGGTGTCAAAAGCCACACATACGTACTGTAGCTGAGTCTTACCTAGAAAGGGAAGCGATCTTACTGCATGGCGTGCATGCAAGGGTGGAAAATAAGCCAAGCAGTGTCAGTCACATCTGCGTGTACAAAACAAGCAAACTCTGCCCAAGCCCCAGGCACACTTATTGCACTCATCCCCCCCCCAACTCTGAACCACAGCAGCAGCCAGCCAGCCCTCTAAACTATTCCCTGTCTGAGCCAGGCCCCCTTGCCTCTTCCAGACTCAAAAAAAAATTGTGACCACAGCTACACACACGCTTAGAACTGTAAAGGGGAAAAGACCAGGTCCCTGAGGTTCCCAGGCACTGAGCTCATGCCTACAGCCAAGTAACATTTCCCAGCAGCACTGGAAGATCTCACCTCTACCACAGGAGACGGAACACTCTCCAGCTAGAGGGCTCCAGACATACACGGTCCGATTTTCCAGCTGGATATGCCCAAGTGACTCCGAAGTCTGAAGTAAGTGTGCATTTTCCTCCTCAGGACAGAGCAAAAAGACCCAGACTGACATTGGCACCTGCTTTCCACACCGGTCCCAATCTAATGAAGCTGGGGGATACCTCCAGATCAAGCCTACAATATATTTGCTGTCACTGAAGAAAGAGGCACATTTAAGCACTTTCTCCATTTTTGCAGAACATATAAGTATCACGAATAGCTAAGGACATGCAACAGCCAAGACCCCTCCTAGTTCATGCTACCTGAAGAGAGATAACTGAGACTGGAGATGCCTAACGCAGTATCTTCCCCATCTGTAAATGTAAACCTGGCAGTGGCTCCCTAGTACGGATTTGGATCAGTGATCCCGTGCTGAGAAGCCCTCTTCCCTGCTAGCAATCCTCCCTACCATGTCAGAACCTCTCTGTTTGCCAGTGAGGTATTTCCTAGTGGACCTGTTGGACTCTGCGAGGAGAAATGAAGAAGGAATATAGTCAATAGCTGCCCTAAACAAACCGCTATGAATTAATGAATCCAGCAGCATAAATTAAGAGGGACAGAGCTGTCTAAAGTGACAGGATGAACCTTTAAATGGGCAGACATCCTTGGTGTAAACCACCCGCCCAGACTCCAGTAGTAAGGTGGTTCTTAACTGGTAGCCTTCTATGGATCACAAGTGCAAAGCTCCCAGTGAGACTCCTGAAATAAGCCAAGCCAGTAAACTCACTTTGTCCCAGCCTAAAGGGCAGACATTAACCACACACGGCACAACGGAGAGGGGTTTTTCTTCTGCTAGGCACAAGCTGTCATCCACAACAGTCTCCAATCCATCACGAAACTGGACACAGGTCAGATTCTGCTGGGCCACTCCAGTTCCACAGACAGCAGAGCATTCATCCATCTGAGACATCTTCCACCTAAACAGGAAGTAACTATATCACCCCATTTCTCATCTGCATCACCGAGGTTTATTACTCACACCACTGATTACAGAAATGGGTCATACAGAGTATTCAGCTTCTCTATTCCAAGAGCCTTGTCTGGATGTGATTGAGAGGACAACTGCTGGAAATTTAAGTCCTTGCACTGACAGCTCTCTAGGACTAAAAGCACCTAAGCTAAACAGCTATAGTTCACAGCGTAATCACTTTTTATTAAACGCTAAAATGTCTATGCGATCAATGTCTGGGCAGGCTTGGCTCTTGGTCCTCTTTCCAGTCTAATTAACACAAGGGTCTCCTCCAGAGTAAGATCAAATCTTTGTTGGCACAATCTTGGAAAGAACATGAGCAGACATCTTCTTCTGGCCATGCCCTCAAAGTATTTTCATTTAGCAGGCTACTGTAAAATATTGGAAGGACTATCTCCCATTCATTCAGCTGACATCTCAATTACCTCATGGGACCAGGAAAGACAGAATGTGGTTTGGGATCCGCTATGCCGCTATAATTAGGAAGAAACTACTTCATACCTCTCCTTCTTTTTCACCTTGCACAATGCAAATGAGACTGCAGAGACCAGGTTAGCTGGCAGAGAAAGGACAAGCGAAGCAAGAATTCAGCTGAGCTTCCAGGAACACCAACCTGTACAGGCATGATGGCTCCATGGCACAGGGCTGGTGCTCTGCAAGGGGCTGTGGGAGCTCCAGACACCACTGATCCTCTGTGATTTCATTCTTTGTCTGGTCAAAGCACACATGATCCACTAGTCGTGTCCCTAGGATACAAAAGGAAAAGGAAAGGAAGTTATAAACAAAGTGAGCAGTTCACCTCTATTATGCTAGGAAATGCAGTAATTTCACTTTAGTCAAACCATCTGTGTAGGAAAATGGCGTATTTGGGAATACAGACTTCCTATAACACACAAACCCCTTCTTTCTGATATAACTTTTCCTCAAGAGTTTTAAAGTGACTTTCCAAGATGAGAAGTTTGATGGATAATCCACTGCCAAAATGGAAAGATTGCTCTAAACTGGCCATTTGCAAGAACAAGGATATCAATCATAATTTGGTCCAAACTACTTCTAATGATCTTGATGTCTGACTGATGAGGGACAGGTTGCTGAAAATAAGCTCTAGCAGTCATCTATTTTTAAATGACGTTCTGTAGAACTAATCACGTAATATCATCACGCAGCCTTTCTACCCAGACAGCACTGTGCCAATGTCCTCAAAGTGATCATCAATATCCAAAACTAGAGTAGAGGTACGGGGAGAGAAACTGCAGACTTGCAGTGCTGTGGCATGCAAGAAATGAAATATTCATAAACTACAGCTATAAACAAGATTTTTAACAATACTGAACCTAACAGGCAAAGCAGGTGAAAATCCAAACTCAAAAAAGTTACAAGCAAAGCTGTACAGAGTCTCCTTTGCAGTGAATGAGCTACCCACAGAGACAGGCATTCCGGAATCTCAAAGAGCAGGACCCCGAGAAGCAAATGTCAAGAATCAATCAGCAATGTTAACTTTTCACTACCCTCTTGTTTTCAATTAATGTCTATTGGTAAGGAGAGCCTGAGCACCACTTTCAGCTCTCAAGATGCTACTTCAGCTCGGATTCTCAACTTTCTGTTACTTTAAGTCCCGGCTTTCTCATTTTTTTGTTTGTGACTGCATTAGCTGGGAGGCCCTAGAGCGTTTTGAGTTCTTCACTTCAGGGCTTCAGCAATCAGTTCACCTGGGTACTCTGCTGGAGAAAAGCTCTCCAGACATAACTAGTCCTATAGATTGACTTCCATAAGTATTCATTAATGTATTTTCTAAATCCTTGTCATAAAAGTCTTGAGAGGCTTGCCAGTGTCATCTGTATTATCTGGCAAACAAGATGTCAGACCGTCTACCAGAGTGATCTGTTGCAATCTGCATTATGATTTCTTCAGGGAGACAGAAAGGATTAGCCATGGCACAGGAATAGAATTCTAAGAAGGAAGTTTCGTAATTAGCTCTGCAGCGTTAGTTAGACACTAGATACCACTTTGGTCTCAGACTTTTGATGTTTAGCCAACTTCAAATTACAGTCTTCAATAACTTTGAAAAATCTGAGAAAATTATTTAGTCTTAAAACCAAAAGTTCGGTTAAAACCTATTTAAAAATCCTCTTCACGACCAAACATTTTTGCTATCATTTTGATGATTCAGCTCATTTGCTGATTTGCTAATTTAATTCAAAAGCTGTACCACTCTTTTCTTTGGTTCAGTTTAACCAGTTTAACACTGGCAACTGCAGCTCGCTTTCAGCAATTTGCTTTTAAATTCAGTTCAGTTGTTTAATAAGTTCTAACCAAGTATCTATCACTGATGTCACATTTCTTTCAGTCAGCCCAGGAGAGCCCATGGACTAAAGATCTCGGTGACCACCAGCCAGCCAAACTAGAAGTCTGCCCAGATCTCCATAAAAAGTAAAGATTGAGTACTGCTGCCTCACCTTCCCCACAGGTCACTGAACATGGCCCCTGCTGAGGAATCCACATATACGTCAGATTCTCTTTGGGCACAAAGTAGCTGAAAGTGATGTCTGGGTTGGTGGCATTGCCATATTCTTTTGCATACCTTCGATAGACCTGGTGGAGGGAAAAGTTGTGGTCAATGCACAAATCAACTCAGACTTGTTTCTTAGGACGGAGATAGGAGAAGCTAGTCCCCCTTTTTTCCATCCAATCCTGAGCCTCAATGCTATGACTCTCAATTCTTGCCAGATGCAGTCAGAGTACTCACCCTGTGAATTCTGGAGTCACTAAAAAAAGATTAAGCCAAGCAAAAGGTTTAACTTGGTGTGCTTTTCCCCACACAACCAGACCTGCACAGACCTGCAGAAAGCCTGTAGGCAGCCAACCCTCAACCTCTCCCAAGAAGAGCAACACCATCACTCTTAGTGAACACCATCTCCACTGGCCTTGGACACAAAGCCTGGATTCTGCACTGCGGCAGAGCTACATAAACTCAGCCTGGCCAGTTCTTACTGGCCCCTTTCCAACTCTGCTATTTTAATTTACCTGTATTTCAATTTCTTCTTGTGTTGGCCCATCCACATGGACTTCCTCCAAGCTTGGCAGGTCGTCCTTGGTGAGAAACACTCTGTATTTGATCTGGCTGTCCTCCAGAACCGACGGATAGGTGACATTCAGTGATATTTTTCCTTTTCCAGCAACCACATACTCTCCTTTAACCTTCACAGCTAGAGCAGCAGAAGTAGCAGTGAGGTTAAGAGATACGATGTGGTCACCAGGATCCCCTGGTGCTGCCAGCTACAGCCTGCCCATTTGCTAGAAACCAGTTTGATCTAAGTAAGGCATCCCAAAGAGCACAGCTTCTACCACTTCCCACTGGAGAGCATCCCACAAACAAATTGCATCATCAAGAACTTTCCTCCCAAATTCCATTTTCTTGCTTTTACAAGCTTGTTTTAGCCCTGCCTGTAGTCCCTCCTCTCCTTTCCATTCAACTCACCCAAATGTGTGAAGAGTGGTCTCCGATTGGTAACATGGACCGAGGTGGTGTTATAAGGCAGGGACAGAAATGTAACGTACTCTGGAAGGATGGAAAGAAAGAAGAGATGGTCACCTTCCACTACTGTACCTCTGTTAAAAAAGGCCGGGGATTAGATTAACCCCTCTTCACCTCACTAGCACGCAATCCATTGGAGGACAAGCCTCACAGGCAGCAACAAAGCTTAATTGCAGACAGGGGTTATATAGCTAATATAAAAAAAATGGTACAACAGTGATGGCCAGCAGGCTAAATTCACACTGACCTTAGCTCTATCAGCTTGGCTTGAACATAGTGATGGTGAATACAGCAAACAAAACTGAACTGAATTCTGTGCCTGTTCTCATCTTTCTTTTGTTCTCTTTATGTTCTCTGCTAATATCTATATGCGATACTGCAAGAGCCAGACCGGTTCCCAAATGGATGTTTAGCATCTCAGGAAGCATCTGACACAACTCCCAGCTCCCAATCATTTGCTGGACTTCCCAAATGGCTGCATTTCTGGTCCATGTCCAGAGAAGAACTATGACCAAAACAGTCACTCTGCCTACACAACAGCTACCTCCCTGCTGCAGATCTTAGCTGCCTTCTCTGTTGACTACCCAAACTCCATCGCCATATCCTCCATAAAATAAAATCAAGCAGAAGCGGAAACAAGAAGTCACATACAGAAGATTATGAACACTGAATATGCATATAAATAGGCAGCATACAAACAGTACCATAATGTTGAGCCTGAGGGTGAGGACTACACACCTTTAGCTTTTCCTTCTGTGTAAGATCCACTCACTTTGGTGCAAGTGGCATTATTACCCCCACAGACCTTGCAAGAGTCCATTGTCACCTTGGAGTCCATCCGGCCATCACACCCGAATGCCTGAGCAAAGGGGAGAGTCTGTCAAGACTTGCCTATTCTAAGAAGAGAACAAGCGAATGAAAGCAACATTGCCTGAATTCCTGAAACTGCCTTTCTCATTTGTAATTTGAATTTAAGAAGACAACGTAGACAAAGATGCATTTGGACCTAGATCTACCACTGTACAGCAGTATGCAAAGCCAGGGATCGGAAAGTCTTAGCTGAGAGCACAACAAGTTTCATTAATTGTGTGACATTTTCTTTCCCATAAGAAGCAGCCCAGAAAGATTTCTCCTGTGACCTAAAACAAAGGCTCTGCACTCCCTCTCTTCTATGAACTCTTTCTGGAGGGGGGAAGAGGAGAAAAAAAAAGCCCAGGAGAACAGTGAAAATGAATGGCACGTTTAGCTCCCCAAACTCCAAACCCAAACCTAGCTCACATCCTTCAGCCTGGCCTTCAATCCCATGGAGCTCAGCAAAGAGATTCTATCCTCATTCCCACGAACAAGACTAATTTACACAAAGCTACAGGAGGATCTCAGCAGGCTTAGCAGCAAAACATGTGCAACCGCTGAATTTATGCTGGAGGCACTGATCCCAGGCTTTGGATGCTGCCATAACATACATATTTATCACTGTCGCCAATAGAACAGCAGAAATCAGAATAGATTATGCCTACACCCTCTGCTGTTCATTAGGTGGAAATGCATTACAAAGCATTGTGAACACGAGGATAATGAGAAAAACATAAAATTTTAAAAGTGTATTCTGGGAATGTAAAGAAACAACAGAAAACATACAACCGGGTCAGCATTGAGCAGTTACGAAAATGCAGACAGCGCGGGGGAGTTATGTTCAAGTTCATCATGAAAGAATGCCTTTCTCACATCCAATCCAGGAGAAAAAGAAGTTATACTTCAGTTTTGATTAGTGATACTGCAACAACCAATTTGCCGACTTACGATTCCCAGGTTTTACTCCTCATTTTGCCACTGACTCGGTATGTTCAAATCATGTAACTTTTCTCCAAGAGAGTCAGCATTTTACAGGGCTATTTATACCATGCAAACCAAACAGCTACTGATGGCTCCTCAACCAACGCATAAACCAATTGCTTCTTGGATTAGGGATGAATAGCCTTATGTACTTCCTGCATAATTAGCAGAATGTCTTATCTAGAGGGCATTGGCATTGGATGCACAGACAGAACAGTAGATTTGTTGGACTCCATCCAATAAGCTAAGAACAAAACGCACTTCTTTTGAGAAGAGTTCGCTCTGTTGTTTGGGACGCTGTGGTTTTTTCCCCTGCTCCTAGTAAACTGACTCCTTTGGGGCAGATTACATGTCAGAGGTTCACCTGGATTCATAGAATCATAGAATGCTTTGGGTTGGAAGGGACCTTTAGAGGCCATCCAGTCCAACCCCTGCAGTGAGCAGGGACATCTTTAACCAGATCAGGTTGCTCAGAGCCCCGTCCAACCTGACCTGGAATGTTTCCAGGGATGGGGCCTCCACCACCTCTCTGGGCAACCTGTGCCAGTGCTTCACCACCCTCAGTGTAAAAAATTTCTTCCTTATATCCAGCCTAAATCCACCCTTCTTTAGTTTAAACCCATCACCCCTTGTCCTGTCACCACAGGCCTTGCTAAAAAGCCTGTCCCCATCTTTCCTACAGGCCCCCTTGAAGCACTGCAAGGCCGCACTAAGGTCTCCCCGCAGCCTTCTCTTCTCCAGGCTGAACAGCCCCAACTCTCTCAGCCTGTCCTCATAGGAGAGGTGCTCCAGCCCTCGGGTCATTTTTGTGGCCCTCTCTGGACCTGCTCCAACAGGTCCATTCCCCAGTCACTTACTCTGCAGCTTCCCATTACACACAGATTGAAAGCTCCGTGGTGCTCAGAGTCATCCTGCTCACATCTGGTTCCATCTATGAAACTGTCCTCACGGCTTACCATGAATTTTTTTTCAACAGCCCTGCACATGTGCTTGCACAGCATGTCCCCTGGAGGAGGCAGACAGAAGAAAGGAGTTACTCTTTCAGAAATGCACGGGGCTGACCATGAGGCAATGGGAAGAAGTCAAAAGGACCTGACAGAAAGAGCATCCAGGTTTCATGTGAAAACAAACAATCAGTGAAACGGCCTTTTGACTTCAACGTACAGACAGGTCCATGAGCGCTCCCCTTCACAAAGAAACCACGGTTTCTCATTCTTTCCTTACCTTTGGCAAAGCCAATAGCAGAAGTCCAGGTATAAAAGGATGGCGCCTCTGCAGTGAGATACAGTGGCTTTAAATTTGTTGCTGCACATTGTTCAGCCATAAAGTCCTGCTGGGTCATCAAACAGGCCTACGTCCCAGAGAGAATTGTGTGGGTAATGAAAGGAAGTTAGCGAACGCAAAATCCCAAGCAGCATTTTACCCACTAGCTAAAGGCAGAAAGCAGTGGCTGGTAAGTAAAACACCAAAACAACTGCAAATAAAGAAAACCACTTTAAAGGGAGGCTGCAGGATATGCAGAGAATTGTGTTTGGAAGCTGATATCTTTGCTATTTATACAAAATAAATGGATAAGGAAAATAGGAACAACATAAGAATGTCCCTCTGAAGAAAACTGTCATTAAGTGAGTCACTATTTTCTCAGCGTCTGTCCTGCTATGAAGGCATAGAGAAAATGCTTCATTACACATGAACAATGCGATTAAATAATACTGCTGTCTTCAGACACCGTGGAACAAATACCTCTCCTGCTGTCAGACAGATGGAGGCTATATACCAGATCTTTAGTCCTCCTTCCCAGAGCAGTCAGCTGTGAGAAGTACAGTCCCAAACCATACAGCTCTCAAAGGGTCAAACAGCGTTAAGAAAAAAGCTCAGAAGATGTGATGAGCTCCAATACCTGAGTATTGCACATCTTCACTTGGATGCTGGCACCATGGCATTCCTGCCCCCCAAAAGCAGGCCTGGAAATGACAGAAGAACTCCTCAACAGAGGCAGGTTTGTCTCAAGCAAAGAGCAAGTCAGACCCCATGGCCCTGCATCAGCCAAGAGGCACTGCAAACTCCCCAGCTCCCCACCGCTTACCTGGGGTTGTTACAGAACCGCTGCCTTGTCATAACTCCACCTCCGCAGCTGCGGGAGCAGGAGGAGAAGGGGCTCCAGACGGACCACTGCCCATGGACTACAGCCATGGGGTTCAGTTCTTCCAGAGAGCTGCACTGTCCCTTGGAGCACCACTAAGACCAAGAATATAGAAAATTGACAGCAGCACCACAGTGAACCCAGCAGGGCTGGGATCAATAAGGGTGGCACAAGTCCCCATCTTTTTGCAGGCCAGGCTGTAACACACGATCCCAAGATGAACAAGGCACCTTCCCACAAGAGCCTAGAAGAGTCCCATTCCTAATTATGGTCTAACGTGAGGTTGGGGTTAAAACAAAGAGCTCATGGGTCATTTTAAGTGGTAAGCAAAGCCTTTGAGGAGAGCTCAGATATCAGGTTATAGAACTGCAAA
This sequence comes from Balaeniceps rex, assembly GCA_013401315.1. Lineage (NCBI taxonomy): Eukaryota > Metazoa > Chordata > Aves > Pelecaniformes > Balaenicipitidae > Balaeniceps > Balaeniceps rex. The sequence continues at coordinate 80,912 of VYZW01024824.1, read as the reverse complement.
GCAACTCGAGAGACACAGACAAGGCAGAAACACCAAGATCAGCCAGTACCAGCGTGTGACTGGGGTGCCTGGCCTTAGCTCCCTGTCCGAGAGGCAGTGAGTGCCACGTACCTTCCAGCCACCAACAATATCTTGCTGTCTAATGAGCTCCATAGCACCCACACCCACTTCTGATCATCAGATCAGCAGCCTCCTTACCTTATTGATTCCACACTCAGTACCATCCAAGAGGGGAACAAAAAGCCGAGTACAGCTGGATTTGTCTCCTGGTTGTACGTGGCATGAGAGAACTTTACATATGTCCTGGTGTGACAAGAAAATCAGGGAGTTCAGGGAGTCACTTAGGCTTATCACACAGCAGTCCCAAAAGCTGCTCCGTTTAAATTGTGCATGTCCCAGATGTTTGGTTTCCCCACACCTACCCAACAATGCCAGCAAGTCCCTTCATTTCTCCTGCTACTGGGCAAAAGTTGTGGGCATGTCAAAAGACCAGCACTGCCAGCTGTAATGCTAGAAGATGATCAACTGAAGCAATTAAAGTTTCACCCACCTTAGCGCTTCCTCATTAACAAAACATGTCCAGATGGCAGCTATTAGCCATGCTGCATTTCTCAGACATGGGGACTTGAGCAATGGTGGGGAAGCTGAAGGAATCCTATGAATAAGAGCTCGCTAAGACAGGACCCTGAGTAGATGTACCCAGCGCTAGCACTGCCAGGCCCCTGTTTGGACAGAAGGCTCTGGGTACTGTGCAAACCTTAAAGGAGAATTACGTGGACGAAGGAGTTGATGGGGAGAAGGGAAGCAGTTTAAAAGCCTTTGAAGGTTTGTTCTTTGCCAAGAAATCTGTGGCAGGAAAGCACCTTCCATCCCTTTATAACAAAAATGTCCCCAGTTCCCTTTTCCTGAATCTTGGCTCCAGAACATTCCCCTGCTGCCCCTAGCAAGACAGACAAACTTTCTACCTACAACATTGCTGTCAGCAAAGGTGCATGCTGTGGCAACACTCCCAAAGGCTATTTTACATTGCTCATCTGCTCCATAGTACAAGCCAGGCTTCCATCCAGGGATGCTGCCGTCCGTGTCCGGCAGGTCATTTAAGCAGTTTGTTTGGCCTGTGCTGATAGAAACATAAGAAATATCACTTTCCCAGCTGTGGGCAGTAAGGACAATGACATGTTTGCAAACTTGCGCTGAGTTTCATTCTGGGAGTTGGCTGTTGCTTTCCCAGACAACACATGCTTACTGTGGGCTGTGATGAATTTAGTTGCAGCAGCTGCCTGGAGATGCTCACAGTTCCCTGCTGCTGAAGTTATAACAGAAACCCATTCCTGTTCTTCACCCAGCCAGCTCACAGCCCGCAATGCTTGTTTAAACCTAGATGCTCTGACATTTTAAATAAAATTTCCAGGCTGAGCTAGTGTCTGAGAAGTCCAACACAGCCCAGGCATGTTAGTCACTAACCAAAGTAATTTCCAGCTACTTGAAGCAACAACTGGGTTTAACCTCAGCAACAGACACAAGTGCTAAGAAATGAACAAACTCCAAGCTTTCACAGTTCCTCATTTTCCAAGAATTTTATTTTATTTTATGCCTTGTCTTTCCCTGCTCTCTCCTAAGCTCCCAGCACAGGGAACCACTCCCACAAGGGCACACAGAACTCGACCATTCCCTTACCTGACAAAGGCCAGGAACTCTTCTCGGCTGCACTGTGACCAGGCGAGGTCGATGCTGTTGTGGTTTCCTGCTGAACCCATGATGTAACCGCTGCTGCTGCACCGATTCCCCTCGCCATCATGGGGGATTCCAAGACTGTAACAGAAGCAGCACAGTGCCCTGAGAAGAAACCCAGAGGCTGGGTTCCCTCAGAGCCTCTCTTCTCCAAGCAAGGACTGAGCTCCCTCTGCAGCCTTTCCTTCTACTGTTGTCACAAAAGTTTTCTCTCCTCTTTGCAGCTTCTAATTGTCACAGAACATGCAGGAAGGCAAGAAATGCAAGGAACTCTTTCCAAAAGTTTTTAATAATCTATGGGAAACCCCCTGTTATGCCAAGAGATCCTTTTTCTACTTCAGAAACCCTTAAACCATGGAATGTTTTTACCTGAATAAAACATACTGGGTTGCTCTGGGGCTTTCCTACTGACCTGTGCCCAATCTCATGGGCTATGGTCACTCCAAGGTCAAAGCCAGTGTCCTGGGTAATAACACAGGTCCAGAAAGAGGAGCAGACTCCACCTAACTGAGTCACTCCACGTAGCTCCTTGTTCCCGTCAGGTAACTCCAGGTCAAACCTAAAGTAAGGGAGACAGATAGAGAGGAAAGAGCAAAGAACCATTGCAGCTAATAAAGTCAGGTCTAGACATTCAACTGAATTTATTGGCACCTTCCTGATCTAACTTTGCCAGCTACCTAACATTTCTTTTGACACATGGAGCTCCCTGGGGCAAGATGGTAGCAGTAGGGACCCACGAACGCCTGCTGTTCAAAATTTGTGGTGATTCTACATTAAAAAATCCCCATGACCCCAGACGAACAGAACAGAATAAAATGACCTAATCCTATTTGCAAAAGACAGAGCAGTATCATCATCGCTTTGAAGAAAGAACACTAAACCAAAGCCATTACACTCAAGAAAAGTTTGCCTTTGACAAATTTAGCCAAGGCAATTTAGAGCAAGGAGTCTGAAAGTCAGACAAAATGTCTGAGTCAGAGTAGCACTAGAAATCTTCCATAGAAAACACCAGTGGGTTTTCACTTCCAGTTACTGTTCGACTTTTCTGCCCACAAAAAGCTGCAGTGGGTTTGGCTGTGCTGCTCTGGAAGCACACAATGTCTGCTCAAGTCTGCCTGGTAAGTGCTTGGGGAATATTCCAGTTCCTTCAGAAACTGAAGAAACAGCCCCCCTGACTACCTGCACTACACTAAGGGCAGGAGAATCAACCCCAAACAGGAGAATCAGCCCATTTCCAAAGACTCTGTGATGCCCGACTGCTGGCATACCCAGTGCAAATCCGTGTCACTGCGCTAACAGCTGGACACCATCAGCCCTGTTTCCAGTCCCCTCCCAGGGCAGGGGCGCTTCAGTACCTGGTGACATAGAGGACAATGTCAGCATGCTGGGGGTCAGAGTCATTCTGGGGGTTGACCTTCTTGCTCCACTCACAAACGCTGATCAGCGAGGAGGTGATATTTGTTGTGATGTTTACCTCTGCCTAGGGTGAAGGCACATGTTTGCACATTTTATACAGCTTTTAGCAGCCCCTTGGACAACACTTGAACATAGTCCTCCCTGCTTACCTCTGGTTCTCTCAAAACAAGCATTTGCATAAGATGAACCCTGAAATGAGCACCCAGTGAGGCATCTCTCAGCAGCTCTGCCCCCTGTTAAGAGATAGAAAGGATTCAATAAAGAAGGCACCTCAGTGACTCCTGCTACCTGTTCCCAATAACAGGGCTGCATTCACTACAAAGGTAACACACCTGATAACCATAAGGGGCAACTATAAAATCACTGGGAAGTACAACATCGAAGTATGCACTACAAATGTAAATAAATATGTCAACAGATGACAACTGTTGTTAGACTTGTCAGATACTCTGAAGCAGAAAGAAAAATATGCATGGAAAACAGTTTCATAGGGTAGGAGAGTGAATGCTAAAGACTTTTTTGCAACATACACACACAGAAAATGCATAAACGAATTCTTAATAATAGCAAAGGGAGACATTTAGAGAAATCCTGTAATAGAAATAAAACATTGAAATGTAAAATGTAAGATTAATTCAGTGGATCTTGTTCAATCCCACTGAAGGCAACAGGGACTGGATCAGGGCTCTGGTGATAAAACTCTTGCTACTGTATCTGACATACAACAATATTAGGAATGAAGAGCTACATTTTCTACATGGACTTTAAGGCTACAACCCCAAAGCTTCTAACATTCACTTTTCCTGGTGCAGCTCCTTGTACAAGGGAAAACTTGCCATGCAGCGCCAAGAGAAGCAGAGAGGAACACCCCGAACGTAAGCAGTGCTCTGTACGAGGAGCAGGAACCACAAACACCTCTGAAAGTGCACTCACAGAGGTCTGTCTGCCTGTGACACAGTCTGTGACACTGTGACCTCTCACACTGGGACAGCAATCCAAACAGAAAGCTACTCACAATGTTCAGGTTGGCAAGAATATATCGCTCCGTGTCCTCTTTGTGGTACAAGTAAACATCTGGACCTGCTACGACCATCAGCTCCAGATGTTTGACAGCTCCCTCAGCCCTCTTCTGCAGGCGAGAAGGAAACTGCCCTGCTGAACAGCACAAAGGGACACAGGGAGTTTAAAATGCGAGACAACATAAAAGGTCCTACAGATCGACTCCCTTTTCCTGAAAGACTAGAATAATCCAGCTGGAAGACCACTCCTCCAATTGCTTGCTCAGGTTTCCCACTTCTGTTGGTTTCTTTCACTTGCCACCGTCCTTAATAACACGCTTATGCTATCAAAATAACAAATACCTAAATGAAAACACACCCATTACACCTCAGTGAGGTGAGAAACGCCTATCAAGTATACTCATATATTTGCAGATACAGATTTTTCCTCTGAGCTCATGCAAACAACCCCACTACCAGGATACAGCTTTTCCAAGCAGAACAAGCAGGGCTTCCTCTCCATGTACGTTACCTCTTGCTGTATTTTCCCTTCCTGTGGCACTTCTGAAGAGAATGTGGGGTCTGGAGAAGCCGAGGTCCTTCAGCAGGGCCATATCTTTGCTTCTAACAGGCCTGATATGAATCTTTTCCTCATCTGCAATGATGACTCCTTGCTAAAGGAGATGAAATTCCATCTCTGAGTTATTCCAAAGACATTTGCTATCAATGGAGAACTGTGTGCCATATCCTTCCTTTTTCTCCTTTGTAATGCTCAGATTTATTAAACGGATGGTTCACACGTTTGGCGCATCAAGCTGCAAACCTACAAAGGCTGTGAACGCTCGTAAGAATAAGTTCAGTGCATACTCACCAGCTGCCCTTCGCAGTAAGTGACTCTACACTTAGCCCCGGGAGGTTGCAGGGGATTTCCACCTGCAAAGCAGTTGCCTGAGAATCGCTTCAGTAATGTAAAGGAAGAGTTCACCACTTGCTTGCTCACAAAGGAAGAGGAAAGGAGGGCATGGTCCTCTAGAAATTCAAAGGCATAGAGTTCTCCCCAGGCCTCAATGGAGCAATGTTGAATGCGACAGGACGTCAGCCCAATCTGTTCTTCTTTACAAGGGCAAGTTGGCTCAGCAACCACAAACTCAGGTACTGAAAGAAATGAAACAAGACCAGAACAAGGGGAACAGTTATGAGAAACGATGATACACACAAAACAAATGTAACGATCTGTCTCCCTAGGAAAAAATACTCTCCAAATGACAGCTGTGGCCTTTCGGGGTTATCGTGTCAACAGTCAAAGAACTTCTATGCTTTCATGTATTCCAAAGTGAGCATAATCCGATTGGGAACAGACAAGAGCTCTGAAACTGGCTCCTGATTTATCAGCGCTTTTGCTCTCTCGATAAGGAGAACAGTTCATTTAACAAAAGCTGAGACAGTTTTACTTCCTCAGGTGTTAAGTATTACTGAGTGAGAATTGTCATAATCCAGACAGAGACACTGCGATGAGCACTAGGTGAACTCACAAGTAGACAACATCCTTGCTTTAAGGATTTGAGAATTTAAAACGGATCTTTATTCTGAACTACCATCAATCCAGACCCAGAATACTAGTCTCTTCATGTGTTTATTCCACAAAAATTATCAAGTACATTTAAAGCTATTCTTAGTCTAAATCTTCCCACTCAGAAGACCTGAATCTGTTAATCTCATAGAAAAATACCAATACAGAGAATGAGGACTGCAGGAGAAATGTGCAAAAAGATTTATCATATCTCCTTCAGCAGATTTTAAATACTGACCCAGTTCTTCAACTGCTTTCACACTGAAACATGGATTGCCTCACTGAGTAATGTGACTCAGAAACGCTAAATGCTTGTCAGATCAGGGTTCGTTAATAAGTGTTCTTAGCATTATCAAATGTACGGGATTAGAAATAAACTGACAGATGCGTTCCAAAATCAAGAATGAGCCCTGCATACCATCAGACACCGAGCTGGTTCCAAAATAAGAGAAAACATCTTCCGCATCCAAAGCGCCGAGAAATTTCTGCAAGAAGAAGAATAGCTTTACATTTTTTTAAGAAAAACAAATGGATACAAGACTATCGTTTAACTGAACCTAACCTGGAAGGAACGCCAGCGAACAACTCAACAAGTACCGATGCCAAGTTCTCATGGCTTTCTTTTGCGCTAAGCATGGGCTGCACAACAGTCACCCAGAGGAAACAGCTTTATCTTCTTGATTAGTGAGGTTTGATGGATTTTGGCTTAGAACGCGTTGTGTTGTCTCTTCTTGTTTTTTGGTTTTTTTTTCCTAGAAATAAAAAAGGCTTCCTGGAAACTGCATTTTCTGGAGGTCAAACTCACCTCTTGGAAAGCCGACGGCCAGCAGAACCCCAAGGGGAGCATCACGAGCGCCCGGATCGTCAAGCTGACAATCATGCTGGAGGAGTTGCAACCAGCGCCGCCGAGTCAGCGCCAGCCCAAGGGTGATTAAAATGATGTTTGGCCCAAGGCATCACGTGGAGCGGAAGGGAAGAGTGCAGGGTTTAAACAAACAGGGGAGCTGATCCTCTGCAGAGAGGGGCAGTCGGGGGGAACGGCCTGCGGCCCAAGGCTTTACAGGAACAGCTGGAGGGAGGGAGGTTTTGCGCAATGTTTGCAACTTTACTGCAGCCAAAGAGCAATAACGAGCTTTGAGCCAGTCTTAGCAGCCAAACACACGTGGGGCGATTCGCGGGGGGGAAAGGGGCTCTGTGCTGTTCAACCTGTGCCCTCACAGGCCCCACGCCTCCGCCATGGCACCGGGGGTGAACCCACGCCGGCTGCCGGGCCCTCACCGGGGCAGGCCCCGCGGCCCGGAACCGAAGCGCGGGTCGCCGTTCCCCGCCGGGCCGGTGCGGCGCTGCTCGCCCCCGGTCCCGGCGTGGCGGGGAGCCGTAGCCCCGGCCCGGTTGGGACTCGCTTCCCCCGCCCCGGCGGCCCCGCGGAGGGGTCGGGCCGCATGGCGAAGCAGAGCCCCGCGGAGCCCGGGCCGAGCGCCGCGGCCCGCAGGAAGGGCAGGAGGAGGAGGAAGGTCTGGCGCGGCCGCGGGAAAGCGGCGGCGGGGGCCGCGGCGAAAGGCCCCGACATGGCGGCGGCGGCGGCAGCTCCCCCCCGCAGCCCCCAGGAGTTCTCCTCCAACTGGAAGGCGCTGCAGGAGGTGAGGGGGACCGGGGGATGCGCCGGGGGCGAGCCGGAGCCATCCCCCGGGGGTCTGGGCCGGGGAAGCCGCCCGGGGCCAGGCGGGCCGGGCCGGGGCCATGCTGTCATTCTCTGAACGCAGTCCCACGTTGTCTGTAGTAATTTTTTAAAAATAATAATCTTTGTGTCAATAAATAAAGCGCTGGACGCAGGCATTGCGGGTAATTCCCCTTAGAGCTGGGGAGTGCAGGGCCACTTGGCACTGAGGCAGAATGCCAAGAGCCCTCGGAAGGATGGTGGGGTCAGAAACGGAGATAATCCTTTTTTCCTTTTTTTTTTTTTTCATTTTAGCTACTGAAACAAAAGGCAAATGCCTCCAACGAGTCCCTCTCTACGTGTCAAACAGACACCAAAAAGAAGCATCCACTCAAAGCGGGAAATAGCCAAGAAGTTCCAGCTATCAATGGGAGCAGGAATGTGGTAAAGGCCAAACCCACAAATAAAATGGACAATGGTTCTGCTAAAGACAATCCTCCTTTGGCTAAGCCAAAATCCAAGAGTGTTGCAGCAGATAAGAATTTAAATGGCACCAAAAGCGATGGAAAAGGCTGCAAAGAAAAAAAGAAAAATGGCAATATTTTAAAGGAGAAAGGTGATATAAAACATAAGAGGAGGAAAGCTGAAGAACATGCAGAGCAGCAACCCAAAGAGTGAGTACTTCAGGCATCATGCGTGCATGTGAATATTTAGTCTGGGAGAGGTACATAAGGAGCACAGAGCAGTACATTCAGAACAGCTGCACTCTTCCAGACTAAATTTTGGGAGAAAAAAGATGCATGCTGCCCTACTCCTCAGATATAGCGACAAACCTGCATAGGTGACAGTACTAGACTAATTTTCGCTGAGCTAATTTCTTCATTTAAGAAATAAATAAGCTTTTCCTACACTATAAAGATGCAAGACCACTTTAAGACTGTTATATGTAATTAAATCTGTACTTCCCAGGGCTGAAATCTGGTTTGACGATGTTGATCCAAAAGATATTGAAGCAGCAATAGGACCTGAAGCAGCAAAAATTGCTAGAAGAAATCTGGGACTCGAGACAGGCCAATCCAAACAGTCTGTGGAGCAGGTGCTGGTTAAAGAAAAGGCTTCTGAAGGGTGAGTGGCATTCCAGCAGGAAGGATGGCAGCAGGGGCATCAAGATTATCTTCTAATAACACTGATTTGCAGGTGCACAGCGTAAGCTGACATCTCCATGAGCCTGCTGACAGACAAACCATTGAGTTTTCCCCATTCATATCAAGGTGTGAACCTTGTGAACTCCACTGTGCAGTCCCTGTAACAGAGGTGTCACCGAGCTGTCCTTTGTCTTTTAGGCTGACACGAGCTGTAGCCATGGACTGTGAGATGGTAGGAGTGGGACCCAAGGGTGAAGACAGTATTGTGGCTCGTGTGTCCATCGTGAACCAATTTGGAAAGTGCGTTTACGACAAATATGTCAAGCCTACAGAAAAGGTGACTGATTACAGAACAGCTGTTAGTGGCATACGCCCTGAGAATATAAATACAGGTAGGAGGTGTTTTTTCCCCAAAGTGTTCTTTAAGGAGGGAAAATTTAACAGGCTATCTCAGAAGCCTCGTTGGCTGAGCTTGGAAAAGTTAGACCTATTTTGGGAAATGGAAAACAAAATGTAGTCTGAATGCTAAGAAAAATTGGGGGGAAAAGTACTTTTTACAAGCAGTCACTAATGCCACTAAGAAATTAACTCGTGGAATATGGTGTGGGAATAACGGAAGTTTATTTCCTTTTAGTGCTGTGCTCTTTATGGAATTCTCTGTGCTTTTAGCAAGCAGAGGATTTAGTGTACTCTACAATAATTTGTATAACTACAGTCCAAAGGATGCAGTTGCCCTCACAAAAAAGAGGCAATGTTTTAACTGTAGTTTGCTTAGTTGTCTTATGTATCTAATGGAAAGTGTTTCACTGTGTGGTATTTTTAGGTGAAGATTTTAAAACAGTTCAGAAGGAGGTCGCTGACATCTTGAATGGAAGGATTTTAGTTGGACATGCTTTATGCAATGATCTAAAGGTACATGGCTGCAGATTTGTTATTATGAAGACAAGGCTCCAAAAATTTAAGATTGATTAAATTTCTAATACATCTTTCTGGATCAGGTGAACACACCTAAACTCCTAGAAACTAGAGCTTTATCACTGTTATTTCAGTTTCTTGTTATTTCATGCTGTACCTAGTCACTTGCCCACTAAAGTTCTTCAACTTCCAAACTCTGTTGCTAGTAGCACTGATCTGCTTACTAAAGAGCCAAGAAAGAAACAGAATGATGAAAAAACTGGTTGCATGCTTTGCTTAGCCCTCAAAGCTCAGCAGTCTGGTCATTGTTACCAGAGACAGCTATCTTATGTCATGCTGTGCCAGCACTGCAGGTAGTCTCTACAGGTGGTGCCTCCAGATTCAGTTCTGTTTCTCATAGTGAGTAGAACTGTGGTTCTTGAATCCGGCCAGTGTCTGGGTGATCTTGGTCTTGTCCATTCACGATTTTGAACTTTCTCTTATAACGGGTGGAAGGAAAGAGCAGGAAGCTGTACATTCAGCTGTATAAATTCCCATGCAACAGCACAGTTTGGACTGGAAATGTGATTTCTTCTAGGTCCTATTTCTTGATCATCCTAAGAAGAAAATACGTGACACACAAAGATACAAGCCTTTCAGACAGAGAGTCAAGGTAAGAAACTGACAGGAACATGCACCTCCATTAACTGACTCTTGAGCTGCTGACTCCCAGCGGCTAGCTCACTCATCCAACACTCGCCCCTACCTGACCCTGTTCCTTCTTTCCTACCTGAAACAGGGATGCCTGCTTTTGTCATTTGAAAATACCAGTCTAGTTGAATGCTTACTTAGTGTTTGAAATATATCAGTAAGTTGCTTAGTTCAGTACAAACATTACCAGTAATACCTGTGCACAAAATTCAGTGGCTCTCCCATTCTTCAGCACTTGCATGTTCTTCCTAATGCTTTTCTGGATAGCAAACTAAGATGGTACAGTTCTACTTACAGTAAGGTTTATGTGATCTTCTTAACAGTATCATTTCCATAGAGTTATTAAAAAACCACATGGCTTCAAGTTTCTGCTTAGACTGCAGGAGTAAAGGTTCAGATTATAGGGAGATATTTTAAGTTTCATAACTATATACTCGGGTTTTATTTTTCACAACAAAGCACCCCAAACATAAATCTTAGGGTTATTGTAATACACATAAAATCCTCTCAGCAGTGCAGGCATAAATCTCGTAATATATTAATTCCTCTTGACAGTTCACCAGTAGAAGCTGAGATGTGCTACACCTTACTGAGGAATACACTTAAGCTAGTATTTTTATATATATATACACACATCTATGTATTTTTCAAGTAGTGTGAGACAGCATGATTCTATCTTTTCTATTTCTAGACTGCACGGCCATCACTGAAACTGCTCTGTGAGAGACTGCTAAATGTTCAAGTGCAGACATCGGAGCACTGCTCGGTATGTATCTCGTCAGAAAATACGTTTTTGGGTAGATCAACAAGGTACTACATGTTAGCTCTAGGATCTGGGTTCAATCCAGAATGCTGTGGCTTTATTCTAGCCTCTCAGTGAAAGTTAGCAAGCTCTGCTTGGATACCAGCATGCAGTAAGATTGCCATCTAAGCTTGCCATCTAAGCTTGCTTACTGTTATGTGTCTCATACCACTTGGATTATTTCCTTATTTTCATAAACTTCATTTGCACAAGTAAACTGTATTTTGTTTAAATATTAGTTCTTGTTGTTTTATGATCCCCCGGGGGAAAAAGTAATTCTCAAGTATTGGCTGCTTACCTTAAAAGCAGTATTCTGCACCACTGCACTATGGCAGCTTGAATAAAATGGTGTGAGAGCCTACTACTGAATCTCAGCAGTTAGTTCCGTTCTTTCAGTGGACAGGAGGATAGAAGAGAGGAATGAACTGAAAAAGCAGGGCAAATTGTGAGGGTATCTCCAAGATACTGTATCAAGAGTATTTTTTCATTATGGCTTTCCAAGTCACAATCAGAAAGAGAAGTGCATGGCCTTGTGGTGGCCCGTGCATTCTGAACACATATTCATCCCCTTCCACTACTCACAGAACATAAATCTAGGAAGAGATTATGAAACATTAATTGAAAGGATATATTAGAATGATGGAAGATTTAGCTGCTTATTAACAATAATGTTCTTAAACCATGAAAGCTATGTTTCATTAAGCCTTCTGTTTGTTCTGTTCTCTTTTAGATTCAGGATGCACAAGCAGCTATGAGACTGTACACCTTAGAGAAAAAGAAATGGGAAGCTGCTGTTAAGAACAAATCTAACAACAAAAATTGTAAACCTTGAATGATTCTACACTGTGTATTTATCCGCAGCATTTGCTGGTTTCATGTCACATTCCAGGGCAAATTTAGAGAGAACTCAGAACTGACAGCAGCTACTTCATAAAATCAATCAAAAGACAGTACTTCCTAACTTGGTACGTGACTGCTGCCGTACAAGAATACTGCTGGTATCCCCTTTCTGGATGGTACCTATGCCTAATGCCTACTACTGAGTTTAAACAATACTTCTAACAAATGTCTGCATTTCTGAAGTACTTAATCAGTTCAATTTCTGCAAAGGAAATATACACTGAGTAAGTTTAAAAAAAAAAAGTGTTTTTAAATTGCAGTAGATGAAGGAAGAGACTGTCATTGCTTTAGTGAAACTCCCAAGACTAAAATCTTTATTTCAAATATTTTAAAGTCTACAAAGTAAGGTGAATTCTTAATTATTGCTGTTAGTCTCACAGTTGTGGTACCTAAATCAACAGAATATATAACTGTTTATGTATTATTAATGGCCCAATATTAATCTTTCTGGTGAGAAAAATCTTTTCAAGTATTTCTGGAGGATCCAAGCTTTTATACGTGAACCAGAAGTGTACAAGTCTTGTTCTTACACAAAAAGTTTTTCTTTTACTTCTGCAGTTTCAAAAGTGTTGCATCCACAAGGGTCATTATCTCCTGGAGAGAAACATGAGAATTTTCAAATACAAGACTACTTTCTTGCTTCACTTATTTTTATATTCCTTTATTAATAAAACCACTGTGTCTAACATAGGCCTTTAAAGTGAGTGGTGTTTTAAACATATGTGCGGTGTGATTCTGCAAAATCCAAAGCAACTGTAATTACCGGACTGAATACTAATGCTGTGATTTAAATAATCTAAATGGATACTGGAAGGTAACAAGGAATGGGTTTCAGAGGTTCAGCAGTTGGATGTCGCACACTCTGTTGCCAGAACGAGTGTTCTGGTGCTGTCTGTCAACAGGGGGACACAGGGAACAACAAGTTACATTTACAACAGAAGAGGGAGCTTTCTTCTCTTTTGTGATTCTTTTTTTCTGCACTACCTTATAGCTGCAGTGTTCGTTAAAACGGTGCAGGCAATGCCTGCAGGAGACACTGGAGAACAAGCTTGCGTGTAACTGTCTTTGAGACAAATTATGTAAGCAGGCTAAATGCATAACTAAAAAGCAGAGTTATAAGACTAACCAGTTTTATTGGCTTGATGAACAAACTTCTAAATACTGGCTTCTTGACAGCAAGCCATTGCAAAGGAAATACTAGTGTAACACATTAAACAGCTTGAATAACTTCGCTGTTTCTGGTGTTTCAACAGTTATGTTTTTTCAGTATGACTACTTGTTGGAATTTAATACAAGTTAAGTCTTCAGGCAAACTCACAAGGGTTTGTTTTGTTGGTTTTGTTGTTTGGGTTTTTTTTAAGGATGTCACTTATAAAGCAAAAATAATTGGATGNCAAACTCACTCTTCACCCCATATACACACAACTCTGTAAATTTCTGCACTATGTAATTCCAGCTATTTGAGAATGATAAAATCCATAACCAGAAACAATATACTAAGCATCCACCCTTTATTATCACAATGACTTCTACAT
>VYZW01024824.1:4208-49864 GCA_013401315.1 Balaeniceps rex | reverse complement strand
CCCGCCCCGCGTGCGCCGGCGCTGCCGCCCGCGCGGCGCCTTTAAGGGCTGGCCTACGTGGCAGCAGCAGCCGAGCGGCGGCGCGGCCCGGCCCGGCGCTCCCTCCGCCCGCCCTTCCCGCGGCCGTCTGTGAGAGTGAGGCCGGGCCCCAGGCGCGCAGCAGCCGGCAGCACCCGCTCCCCCCCTCGCCTCCCGCCGCCATGGGCCAGAACGATATCATGAGCACCGCTGAGGACTTCGCGGACCAGGTGGGTGCCCACCCTCCTCCGGCCGGGCGGCCTTTGTGCGCTGGGCCGCTTCCTCGGCCGCTGGGGCCGGCTGTGAGGGGGCGCCTTGGTGGGCCCTGCGCTGGGGAGGGGGGGCTAGGCCGCCGCCCTGAGGGGCCCAGCTGGGCCGTGGTAGGGCAGGCTGGGATCGTGGCGGCCCGACGCTGGGTCACTGCCTCGGGGCCTGCCCCTCCGGTGGGGCTGTGGGCATCCTTAGCCGCGCCGCCTTCCAGGGGAGCCTGGGGGCCCGGCTTCCCGCCGGAGTGGGGGCGGCCGGCGCAGGCCCTGCGGCCGGGTCCTGGCGGGAGTGGCTGCCCCCTGCCCTCATGTGAGCTCTGCGGCTGCTCTTGGGCTGCCTGTGCAGCGAGGCAGCCGAGTTCTCCTCGGGAACTGGGCTTCTCCCTGGGAGTGGATAAATGGAGGGAGAGCAGCAGGCCGAGGTGCTTTTCTCTTCTCACAGGCCATCTAGGCTGGGAAATGGGGTATAAAGGGGTGTGGGAAACTGGGGTGGGGTGCGGTGCTAGCGTCAGAAAAGCAAAAATCTAAACCCTGACTGATATCTGGAAACCCAAACTGGAAGAGGCTTGCCAGCACTATGGTACTGTGCTTAGAATTGGGGCAAAACGAAAGCAAACAAGCTGATGTCCTGTAATACTTTTTACGTTTATTTCAGTGGAGGCCCTTACAGATTTCCTTGTTAAATAGAAGTTTGTGATCTCTTACTATACAAGAGAGCAGGAATATTTTGAGTGTAAGTAATTGATCTGCTGGTGATGGTGTTAGAAAGATCTTCACTGTCATGGTGATTCATCTAATTGAAAATTCATCTAATTGAAAATAAGAGGCAGCTTCTAATCATATTTAGCGAGTTCTCGGGGAAAATCTGATTCTGCCTGGTTCTACAACTCTGACTATTGAAGCAGCGTGAGTCGTGTGGTGCATGATAACATGTCGCAGCTCTGAGGGGGCTGTGCTGCCTCTGTGTCTTTAACTGAGTTTCACTGGGAAAACCTGTTCTGTGCTTCCCCACCCCCAGACAGAAGACTCGTTTTAGAGGCAGGTTCTTACGGTGTGTGGCGTATTCAGTTTAAGGGGTGTCTGGATCATCTTTGTCATCCTCTGTTTACCTTTTCCTCTCACTCCTTTTAGAGGAGAAAGTAAATTATCGCTATAGTGTTCAAATTACTTGCCAAAATTTACAACACTTGTCCTGACCTTTTTATAACACCTCTCTCTTTATTCCTGTGTGACTATTTCTAGATGTCTTTAACACCTCTTTTTTCATACTACTGAAAGCTCTTTTGTCCAGCTAAAATGCGGTTCGCTTCCTCCTGAAATGAGTTTTAAATGGCACAACTTTATTTGTGCTTGGCCGCATTCTATTTAAAGATGAGTCTTTCCTTTAGCTGCAGAATTTGGAGTGTTTGCATACACTTACCCATCAGATTGCAAAACAATTTTTATGGCTTTCCAAGTAACTAACTCCTTTGATAATTCTGCCTCCAAATAGCTGCCTCGTAGCTCAATCAGATACTTTCAGTACTGTGTATGCTGTTAAAACTCAGTATCAATTGGTGTAGGAGTGGAGAGATTTGCTAAACAATAACCTTTGGTATATATTGCAAAGTTAACACTTGTCATTATGGAAACTGTTAGTTCATTTTGGATTAAAAAAAGTACTTGGAACATTTGGACTGAAATTATGTTGAAACTCCCCTTGATGGAGGCGGAGGTAGTGAAGCTGGACAATGGCTATTCTGGGAGCTGAATGCGTTCTCACTGATAGCCTTGCTTTCTCTACTCCCTGTACTAGTGCTCAAGACCTAATGACCCTTAATTTCTGTAGCATAAAAGCCCTGTGACAGCTACTTCCATGACTTATCAGGAAGTCCTGAATGCCTCATACAAACACAAGAATAATCTATTCCTTAAATTCAAACACTAAAGCTTAACTTTTCTCAAATATGGTAATTTCCCTTTGAATTGGCAAATTATGCCTTAGATGCTAAGATACTTAGTAGTAACAAGTGGCTCTTAATCCAGAGGTGAACTGGTGCACTGAAGGCATGGTCTTACAAGGCAGCTAAGCTTGCCTGACAGGTAGCTATCAGTGAAAGGGGTTGTCCTACTTCTCCCAAGGCTGTGTTCCCCTTTTCTCTCACACTAGCCCTTTTCTGTCACTGGACTGGAGAGCTGAACTGGCAGGGGGAAAAAAAATTGAGTTATTTTTTCTGTTGGTTCAATTATCTCATTGTGTAGGTCAAGTGAGCACCAGTGCTGGTGGTGGGATCACTTGTGGTGAGAGCTAGCCATTAATTTAGCTTGGCTATAGCATGAGTTTGTAGCCTGCAGGTGCGTAGTATGGCTGGTGAGCTGTTCTGCTCTGAGCTGTTAGTGGTTTCCAAGGACTGCAGCGGAGGAGACAGCTACTTGGTGGGTGGTCCTGTTGATTTCGGAGAAGGCAACTTATTAGATAGTGGGGAGGGTGGGAAAAGCTTAAAATCTAGGTGATACACAGTGCGAGGAAATCAGGATCTTGGTTCAGAATGATGCCCAGCTACAGGCTTTATTGGTTGGTTTGTTTTTAAGCCCCGTAACACCAGCCCAATGTTATTTAAATTTTACATACTCAGAAGTTAAGCCCTTTTTTAGTGATTCTTGTTAAAACAGTACATGCTAAGCCCTTCATTGCAGTCACCATGTACTGCTGACACTATCATACTGAAAATAGCTGTATCTGAGGCCTGCACTGACTGTTTAGGGTTATAGAACTGGTTGTCTCTCCTCTGTAATCTCCATAAGAGGGAGCAGATCTCAAGCAACTTTTCTGGTGTCTGTAATAATCTTTAGGAATGTGGGTGCCTGGTATTTCTGCTGTTCTGAAAAAAAATATGGACAAAAATGCAAGGACACTATTGAGTCATTGTACTGCAGTGAAAGGACTCTGAGGGAGAACCAGACTCTGGGGGTTTTATTTAATTTTCCAACATAAATGCTGATGCATGTTGTTCAGCTAATTCTGACATCTCTGTATCCTATTTTGCAGAAAACAGAAGGGAGAAGAAAACATTTCATTGTTAGTCTGAACTATTTTGTGGTTTATATTAAAAAAAACCTGAATTTGGAAACTCTGTTGGTAACGTAGTCATGTCAGTGCACTGATCCTTTATCATTATAAGCCAAATAGCCTATTCTGGTTAGACTGGGAAAGAATCTTCCCCTGAAGAGAGATGGCAAAATGCAATACATAACTAATAAATCCCATTTTAAAGATTTGATTAATGAATAGGCTTTTGGAAAAGGGAATTGGTATAAAGTGCACTTCAGGAGTGAAAGGCATTGTCATGAGAAATTTTCCTGCAATTAAAAACCTGATTAAGACTGCTGGCAATGCTCTAGTGGGTCAGAGCTTTCTTCTTGCCTTTTGAAATAAGCGGGGGAGGCTCTGTTCCCAGTTTTCACAAATAACTTGTAGACATTGATTAGCCCAATGTGATGGGTGTTACTGTCCTTGTGTGATTATTAGGTGGGATCTCCTTAAGTGGATATACACAGGTTGGTGAAAGGAAGTGATTTTTCTCTCTGCCAGAGGATTGAGCATCCTATTCCAGAAAAGACCACTGGTGTCTCAGGCTGCTAGAGGTCTCTGTCCTCCCAGAACAAAACAATCCCTTAAATGAATACAAGCTAGACATTTGGAGTATGCCTTTATCAGAAGCTCTAGACTAATAATGCTGTGCGGCCAACAAGAGGGCTTTCTGTGTAGATTAGCAGACTGCTGTTCGTCACTATGATCATAACTTCCCTGATCCAAGAACACATGCATGTACACACACAGAAGAGGCTTCTGCGTTTGGACACAATATACCTAGGTGACAGCAAAAATTCCCAACTCCTGGCTGTGTATTGGTCTTAAAACACCTGTAATTATGCTATGGTATGTCCACTTTTAACAAAATGGACTGGACTAGTAACAAATTTGAGACCGTTGGAGGTGGAATATAGTTTAGAAAGCATGGTAAGAGTCAAAACAGAATCACTTTATTACCTCTCTTTGGGCAGGCCTCTTTATGGGTTTGAATATTTCAAGCCTCCTTTTGAAAAATGGGTTTTGAGCAGAGATTTGATTCAGGGATCCCTGGATCCTCTTGTGCATCTTTGCTTGTTAAACTAAGAGGAGCATTTAAATCTATCTTTGCCTTTCTAATCCTGTTAGAGGGGGAAGTGGCAACACAAAGCCCCTCTGGTGTATGTTAGTGACTTGGCTGCCAACACAGAACCAGCTGTTCTTCTTTAAAATAGTTTTACTTTAACATTTTGTTGTCTTTTCTCAAGATGTTTTGCCTCTTGCAAGGAGGCAGTGTGTGCTAAGAACAGTTGATGCAAAGCCCAGAGCAGAGTAAGCTATCCAATTACTTGATGTCATGAGCTTAACGCTGCCACCTCCATCAATCTCAACAGTTTTGTTTTGGCTTACATGTATTGTGCTTAGAGGAGTCTCCATTTCAAGTCCCATGTCTTAGCTGGATATGCTTATTAACTGCAGCTACCATGTGCTGCTTTTATCTGTGTGAATCACAAAGGAAATAGGAAGTGGTCTCAGGGTGCAGCGTTTGGGCCACATGTTGCTCATGATGTGCAGGGACAAAACCAGGGTGTGTGGCAGTATTGGTTCAGTCCCACTTCTAGAGACCTCCTGTTTCTTATAAGTTACTCTTGTCCTTAGTTAGATGACTTAGGTGATATATACTCGAATCCTCTAACCATAAAATCACTTGGATGTCTGTTATGTTCATTCTTGTGGTTATCATGTAATTGTTTTCTTCCTTTCTCTTTGGGTCTCCCATGGCTAGTTGTTCTTTTGGCTTGGATTTTTGTTCATACAGTCTATTTCTGAAGCTTTTTTACTTTAAGCTTGCTGCGTACAGGGGTTTCAACTTGCGCGTAGCTAAGTAAATGCAGCTACGTGAGTTATGGATGTCGAAAGATGATGTGTGTCATAAGGTTGCTTAGCGCTGCAGCTGCCTTAGGCTTCAGTCTTTCTGACTTGTCTTAAGCTGATTGGATGTGCACACTCATGTTTAATAGATAGCATTAAATTCTCTCTATATGCCATGAGAACAGGTAAGTGTTAAATGCCTTCTTGGCTCCTTTACCTGCACTCTTGGCAGTTGTTTTGTTCCAGGGAAGGGGAAGATGAGATCAACTCGCATGACCCACTTAAAACAACAAAGCTGAGGCCTGGAGGCAGATACCCTCTCTAATGTGTGCTTCTTTCTTCAGTCTTTCCACAGCAGTGGGGTTTTTTTCCCTTTTCCTACAGATGCCCAGCACTTGTCCTCTTTTGTTTCCTTCTAGACCAAACTGTTCTCTGTCTTGACAAGGCAGACTTACTTTACAAACCACTTCTAGTTTTGTACTATTTCCAAAAGAACTTTATCTTCAGTATTCCTCAGCAAGTTTGGCCAAATGCACAGTGAAATCCAGGAGAGAAGAAAGCTGTAAACCAAGATGTGTCTCATTCAGTGACAAAGATCACAGATTTTCTTCTGACTCATTCATCCAACTGTTGACATGGCTTAAAGCCTGAAGTGGCAGCCCTGAGTCAGAGTACAGCTGCACTTAAAATGCACTTGATTAACTTGAATCTTGACCCTTAGACTCTGGATGCATGCAGTACAATTAGTGTAGTTTGTTCCAATAGTAACTCTTTAATTGACTATTAAGCATGTTTGCTGTATTTTTTTCTTGTGATAATCCTCAGTTACACAGTAAGCAAGGCTTGTCATTTGCATAGGATTTGGAACAGCCTTTAGTATTTATTAATTACTGTGGCAAGAATAAACTTTCAGGAATGGCTTTAGTCTCTTTTTTCCACACTCCCGTATATACTGAAAGCATGCAGTGCTGCCAGAACTTTAAAAAAAAATTCTACCCAGAAAGAAACTAATCAGCTGTATTGTCTAACCTGAAGTCAATGTAAATACTGAATTATGAAAGAAAAGGTTTTTGTGCCTTTTCTGTCCATTTTTTACAATATAATTCAATGCCATCTGGAAGACACCTATGTGCATGTGTGTTCCCCACCCCTTTTCGTGCTTGCAGTATTCTAATATTGCATAAACTGTGTGAATCAATATGCCTTACAACACATCGAACTTTGTGTGGGATAATGGGGTTTTGTTAAATGGCTCCTCCTCCTAGTTCTAATGCAGGGATCTCTGTGGAGTCCGGCAGTTCCGCATGAAGGCTCGTGGCATGGGCATTTACTTTCACAAGTGTCAACCTGCCCAAACTGCTCCTGTCATCTGAAAGTAGAAACCTGCTGGATAATCTTGTAGTTAGTTTTAGATTAAATTTACATTTGTTTCTTACTAGATTGCACTTACTCAAACAGTAGCATACACTGACTCCAAATCTGTCCTCCTAGTGATCTGGCTAAGCTGAACCTGTGCATGACACGGGCCAGCCAGGTGCTAGCTTGCATTCAGAGTGACAATGCAAATCCTAGTGGAAGTCTCCTTAAGTAATAACCAGTGCTGTTTAGGAAACTGTGTGACAGTTAAACACTTGTCATAATCCAGAGGGAGTAAGTTTTCCTGTGCACCTCACAGTCCTATAGAGCATGCTAGTCTAGACCCTCTTTGGCAATTCTGTATTTGTTCCTTTATAATTATTGTAATTGTAGAGCAAACTAACCAGTCAGCTTGCAGGATGAAGGGGTATGTGGGACCAGATACATCTTGCATTCCCAAGAACTAAGGCTCAGCATCTGTTGCATGGTGATATAATTTCCTTTTAACTACTACACTGAATTGTATATATAGATGCCTATTTTCTTTCTGCAGAGGATGCTATTTTTAATGGAAGTAGAAACTGTGTATACTTGCATAGAGGGTGCAATTTCATGCAATGGCTACGTTGATCTAACAGCTGCTGCTGCTACACAAGAACACGGTGCTTTGCACTGTTGCTTTTCTGAGATGTTAGGGGGAACTAGCTTGGCAGAAAGCTCAATGTTTTTTAATTTGTACAGAATTAGTCTTCTGTCAGCCTGACTCCCCCAATCAGTTTGTTACCAGGTGCTGAGTGCCTGAGCATGTGGGTGGAAGTAGGATTGCCCTTTCAGCTCCTGGTTATCTGATAGTTGAGCTGTAACTTGAAACCCTGAGATAGACAAACTAAAACCAAGGTCAGTCTTCATCTAGTAAGAGCTCCATCAAAACACAGTTGTTCTTACCTAGAAAGGTGCTGCTGGATTCTGCTTTTCTCCAACTCCTTGTCCAAAATGCTCTTTGGGTGGAGCATGACAACAGGTTTCCCCCACTGCTCTTAAGTGTTTTCAAACTGGAGTGGAGAAGAATTTCATTAAATCCAAGTCCCAAGTATGTGTTTCTCTCTAGATGTTGATGACCCTGTGTGCATGAGAACTGCTGACCTCAGTCTGCAGAGTGCATGGGTCTGTTGTGCCTTGAGTATCACCTTCCCTGCTAACGATGCTGTCTGCCCGTGCAGTTCCTGAGGGTGACGAAGCAGTACCTCCCTCACGTGGCCCGCCTGTGCCTGATCAGCACCTTCCTGGAGGATGGTATCCGCATGTGGTTCCAGTGGAGTGAACAGAGGGATTACATTGATGGAACGTGGAACTGTGGCTATTTCCTGGCCTCCATCTTTGTGTTCATAAATCTCTTCGGACAGCTGAGTAAGTGGCTCTAAGGCTGTTAAGGTGGATGCCAGAGCACTCCAGTGTGTCTGCCACCCTGGCTCGTGTAAGCACTGTGAATCATGTAAACACGGGATGCCTCACTGATTTCTTAATAGCTATTGACAGCTTAGAACTAATAGTACTGCATGGGCTGAATGAAAGGAACTCTCAGTGGACCTGTTTCAGCCTTTCCTGGAAGTAGTCTTAGAGAATTTCTTGTGACACACTACCTCTGAAGCAGAGATGCCAAGAACCCATTAGGACAATCTGTTTTCAATTCTGTACATGGATCTGTAAACACATACCACACCCCCTGAATTCTCTAAATGAAATACTCGTATTCTCTTAAACAGGGCAGTGTTAAGACTTTCTGAGCCTACTGTTTTTATGGGTATTAATCTCAATGGCAAAGTTTTATCCTGCAATTGGTACACTTAAGCCTGAGAGAGGTGCTTGTGTTAGACTTTCAAAGCCCAGGAATCAAAATAATTCCAGAAGCAGAGCTGCTCTGTGCATGCTAGGTGGACTTAGGATATCGGAAATGGAGAGAAGTAAACTTCTTTTCTGTTTATGTTTGTCCCTGATCTACTGTTCTTGATTGCTCTGCCAATTTCTTGTCTTGTGTCTGGGTTTTATTACCCTCATACTTTTGTGTAGAGAGTCAGCTTAATTTAATCATGTTACCAGTCCTCGTGTCAAAGTGGCAAAGGCTGTCAGTGCTTTGTGATAGAAGACTTGAGGAAGGATATAAAACAAAAGCTTTCAAGGAAAAGGAGTGCAGTATGTTTGCCCTAACAGTTATCTCATTTAAAAAAAAAAAAAAATCCATAAGTTGAATTTCTTTTTAACGTCTTTTAATGCTTTAACACTGATAGCGGCTGTACAGTGCTGTGTGTTGGGGACTGCATTCAGCATGTGCTTACCCTTTGTAAAATAAAAGATACTTTTGGAATTATAAAAGATTTTAAAATGCACTAAAACTTCTTGGTTCTCAAACCGATTTGTGCCAATGTGCCATGAAAATTTCCCGCCTGATGTTCTCTGTGGCACAGTTGAAAGAAATCAGAGTCTGCTCAGTTCAAAACAAGTTACCATTCCTGCAGCATCTTTTCCTGTGCAAGCCAGAAGTGTAACTGTGTTCAATTTCCCCAACTCAGGCGGCTGTATCCTGGTGCTGAGTAGGAACTTTGTGCAATATGCCTGCTTTGGACTGTTTGGAATTATAGCATTACAGGTAGGAGGCTTAAGTCTTCAGCCCTTCTAAACTGTATCTTTCAAATCTTCTCTTAGCCCCAGTACTACCAACACATTTAAATACAACTCACAACCCTGGAATTTTTCTCCACGCTGGCCTAGTGCCAGCCCTCAATGGCATTGAACTATTTTGCTGCTTCTGATGTGCCCAATAGATCTTTGGCTGTAATTGCAATTAGTCAGCTGGAGATGTTGATTCAATACTTGACCTTGGCCAATTTAGCAAAGTAACTTGCAATTTACCTGTATGTCAGTAATGCACCAAATGTGGAACTTGCAGTTGCTTTGACCTTCAGCACACAGCTTTTATAAAGGACTGTCCCCATCACAAGGGATTCTAGCTAGTAGCATCCTTCCTGTTCAAAAAACAATGAATTTTTGTGGGGGCTAAAGCACAAGTCAAATTCTGGCTTCTATTCCCTGTTTTACACTGACTCAGTGGATCACATTGATGTAACCTAACTTGTTTCCTTCACTGTAACATACTTCTAATTGACCTCTGCTATGTATAGTACAGGCTTGAGACTGTAACAAATTCAGAACTTCAGTGTAATTTATATGTTATTTTAACCCGTGTTCTTCTTTGCCTAGACTATTGCATACAGCATTCTATGGGACCTGAAGTTCTTGATGAGGTATGTCTACTTCTTAAAGCTTTTATCAAAACAGAATGAAAACTGTTGTCTGTCACTGCCACTCTCTGACAGAGGAAACTATCTTTGTATGTAGTATTAAGTAGAAAGATTTTTATAAATTACGCATTTACATTAAACAAGAAATGACAGCACTTAACACAGACTGTAGATTTTTTTTTTAAACCATAGACAGCAGGCTCAGTGCTGTAGAAAGGGAAGACTAATACTAACCCACTAGGATCTAAGTGCTGCTGCTACTAACCTCCTTAGTGAGAGCTCACAAACAACTGCCTAGACTAGATCAGTGAGCTGCTATTATTTCCTAAATGGCTAAAATAGCCACTGAGCTTATGCATGACTGAAGCCATTTTCCAAGAAAACTAAAGCATGTAGATACTAGAGTGGTTGCTGGGATTTTCAATCTCTAGCACACTCTCTAAGTAGAAGACAGGGTTCTTAAACAAGAGCTTTCTTGTCAAATCCTGAGTGATGGCTGTCTGTCACCTTTTTCACCCCTTTCCTCTGAGGGGAGGGGGAAGGGCAGCACAGGAACTATACTCTGGGCTTACTACAGCCCTGTAAATGTGTAACTTCTTTTAGCAGTACTGCTGTTCTGTTTTCTCAAAGCAACCTCTGAACTACTTTGGCATATATGGATAAACCTGAGGTACAGAATAACTTCAACACAACAACTAAAATCATGCTGTAACAGATGCTAAGCAACTGTGCCTGAGCTGCAGGTGCTGGACTTCTCTGGCAGGCTGTATGTGTCTACACAGGCTTGTGTAAATTGTTGTTGTGTACAATGCTACTGTTTCAGCTGTGAAGTCTAATGCAGACACACATTGTAAGGTGCAGAGTAGGTCACTCCTCACTAGCATGCAGATTCTTACCGAGTTGAAATTGTCAGATAAGACTTTAAATCTATAGATCAGTGCAAACTGTAATAAACTGCTTCCCCCACCCCCCCTTCTATCTTTCTGTAGGAACCTTGCCCTTGGGGGAGGCTTGCTGCTGCTTTTGGCGGAGTCGCGCTCAGAGGGGAAGAGCATGTTTGCTGGTGTCCCTACCATGCGGGAAAGCTCTCCTAAGCAGTACATGCAGCTGGGGGGCCGTGTGCTGCTGGTCCTCATGTTCATGACGCTGCTACATTTTGATATGAACTTCTTTTCTGTAAGTATCTGAGTCTAAAAGTATAAGTTAAGGAGCTAGAATAAAATACCAACTGTCAGATGGGGCTGCAGGATCTACTCAAGGCTTATCACTAAATCTATTCTTTAGTAGAATTAATATTTAGAAAAGTTATTAAATCATCTATGCCATGACAACTTGTTCTGCTGAACTTACCCCATGCTCTGTTCTGGTGTTTCTGTATCTATTTTAAGACCCGTATGTAAGCCTGTGGGTTTTTTCCTTGCAGATTCTGCAGAACATAGTGGGCACAGCCCTGATTATCTTGGTGGCAATTGGCTTCAAGACTAAGCTGGCTGCCTTGACTCTAGTCATCTGGCTGTTTGGCATCAACATCTACTTCAATGCCTTCTGGACCGTCCCAGCCTACAAGCCCATGCACGACTTCCTCAAATACGATTTCTTCCAGACCATGTCTGTAATTGGAGGGCTCCTCCTCGTGGTTGCACTGGGCCCTGGTGGAGTCTCCATGGATGAGAAGAAAAAAGAGTGGTAACAGGAATAGCAACACTTCTTGGGACATAACATATTAAGTCCAGAACTGATTCTCTATGGATTCAACAAAAACTGCCAGCATTTTACACATACATGCCCCCTTCCTATTAAAGGCACAGATGTTTTGAATTTGATTTACAGTGGCACCAGTAATATAATAGATAAAACCCTATTTCTTCAAGGAATGTTGCCTAGGCTTATTCTAACTTCCTAGATTTGGAACTAACCCAAGGAACCTGCATTTTGCTGATGCTTCAGTGAGTTGCAGTAGAACAGTTGCTGTCTCTAATGTCAGCAGTGTTTTACAACTTGAAGTACTGTGAGCAGATACAGCTGTATCATTCAGTGTGCTGTTGGGTTCTAGCTATAGCTAAGAAAGTGGATCCCCTTTCACCCTCATCAAAACTGTCTCGTGCATAAGGAGTTCCATTGCTGGTTATAGCATTGCTTATCAAGGTGGAAAGCAGCACCAAAAAAAAAAAAATCACTGTTATTTTGCTGCTTAGAGGCCTGTAATTCCATTTTGTTTAATAAGAGGGGAGGCCTTTCCTGCCCCCAAATAGAAGCAAAAAGAAAACCCTGAAAGTAGTTGTGCCCCCCCTCTAGGTAAGAAAAGGGAGAGGGTTTTCTAACATGTCCCAGTTCTGCTCTTCAGGGAAACAAGGGAGAATCCCATATTGCTAATTGGGAATGCTATATGGCTAATCAGATTTCAAGAAGGAAGTGAGGGGAGATACTCCTAAAGAGACAGAGTGCTAGATTCTGGTAAAATTCTGTGCCAAAAGAACTCTATTCAGCATTCTTTCCCCAAAGTTGCCCCTCCTGAATTCCCAAGAAGGGAGCCAAGTTGTGCTGCAGGTTCCATAATAAAAGGTCCTTTCTGCTGTTAACCAGCTTCCATCTATATATGGCCCCAAATTCATACCTGAATTGCAGGTTATTGGTGAAAGTGTCTTCGGAATTACAGAAACTCCCCTTTTCCCTGCACTCAGTACATGCAAGATGAGAGCAATCTTCTAATCTGTAATCTTTGCTTCTTAGATTCACTTCTGTCAGTCTCTCAGCTGTGAAAGTCCCAGTTGGCTGAACAGCAGAAGAGCTGGGGTGCTGAACTCTCAAGTACAGCCCCTTCTCTCTGCCATCTCGGATCCGAGATGGGTAGGGAAGAAACATGGAAGTCAGCTGTGTGTTGCCATAGCCCCAGTTCTCAACTCTGTATGCAAATGGTTATAGCCGAAGAATGCAAGTACAAAGCCTGTGCAGTGAATAAGCAGCCAGGGATGTAACTTGCATGTGAGGAGAGAGGAAGGCCCCATTTTCACCTCTCAGTGCCACAACCTCTGTGCCATGAACATGCTTAGTGCTGCTCAGAGGAGGCATTTTGTCCTCTGCTAGTCAACTAGGTGAACCTGTTTCACTAGATCATGAAAGAATTCTAGAAAGCATGAGCCCTACCAACGTGCTAAGGTTACGTTGATTCCTTGCACTGTTGTTTCCTTTGAGAAAGCTGCTCAACTGTTTGTTCAAGGAGTAATTCAGCTGAATGCCTCCAGCAGAAGCTATTTATCAGGGTCTCCTGGTAAGGACACTAACCTGGACAGCTCAGCTTAACAGTTGCATTTTAGGAGAGAAAACTAGGCTGAAAGAATGGATGACAAATAGAAGAGCAGTGTTGAATGTTAAACCAGCAATTTCATCATCTTGTGGGGAAAATAGCCTATGTAATAGCAAGATGTGCTGCTGCTGAAGGGAATGAGTTGGTATGTGGGGAGTTAGATGGGAGGGGAAGCTAGCATTTAAGGTCAGGTCACACAGAAGGCTTTCTTTTTAAATAGCTTTTGCAAGAGAAGTTTTCACCTCAAGTGTTTGCTGTGCCTGTCTCTTCATAGCAAAACAAACTGGTCCTTTCAGTTACAGATATGCAGCACGGGATGCTTTTGCTCAATTTCACTGCAGGTCCTAGAATGGTTTTAGACTACATCAAGGCAGCCATTCTCAGCTATCTTAACTGCTGTTGATGCTCATAGTATTTATAAATGGAATGATAGAAACAACTCCTGTAAGTAGCCCTTAAGTTGGCTTTCTCAACTTTTGTCCCCTGTCTAACTAAGGAGCTTGATGATGGACTAGTCTGGAATATTGACCAGTTTCCTCTGTGAAAATCAAGTCCCCTTTCCACCAAAAGACCCCAAAAAAGGAACTGATACTGTCCCTTGCAGCAGAAGTATTTTGGTACTAAAGGGGCACAGTTAGGTGGAGGGCATTGTAAGATATCTCTAGACAGCGCAATATGCAGATTAACTGTGAGTCCTGACACAGAAGATTCTGGTTTCCTACATACACTGCTGTATTCATGCATCTCCCAAAAATAGTGACCTCTCCCCATGGCTGAGAAGCTCTCACAAGCAGGATGTCAGCTATCAATTGGCTCTGCAAAGTGTTCTGGAATTCATTCTGAATATATTTTTGCTTTCTATGTGGAAAAAGAAATAAGTATAAATTCTCATTTTATGCTGTATTTTGTACCTTAGTTGTGTTTGAAAATGTTTTGATTTTTGGAAACAATCAGAATAAAACAATGGCATCTTTGTATCCACTTGGCGTGTGTGACTGGTGACACTCCATGGATAGGCTGCCTGGAAACACGGGGTAGTGGTCTGGTGTGCTTTCTCTCCCACCTACTGAAAATCATCTTTCCATAAAGAGGTCTGAGCACTGGGCTGCCTGTACTTGACTGCAGCAGTCATCCTTCCCATGGTGGTAGGGGGTGGCTTGAGGCTGTTAGAATACAACTGAATTCCACCCCACTATTCCCCTCCCCAGCTGTAACAGTTACCTGGAATGGGCAAACACTTCAGACAAGTCTGGTGCACCCTCTAGAATTGTCATAACAACAGGCTTCAGGCCACATATTTATCATGAAATTTATTTGCCGTTGGTTGCTTTCTTGAAGTTCTTGGGTTTTCGATGATGACTCTTGAATTTCTTCTTTAAAGGGCCCGACTGTTTCTGTAGAGAAAAAATCAGCTTATTACCAAATCCAGCCCTGCCCAAGACAGCTTAAAGAGAAACTGAACGTGGTCTCCTTTACCAAGAGAGACCGAACAAGCGCAGCCCTGCTCACTGAGCCAGCTGGGATGTCTCCTCGCCCCATCCTGCAAGTTAGCATTCCTTTCTCTGACAGGTGTATGGTTTCATCAGATACAAGCAGTGACAGTCTGCCCATAGAAATGAGCGTAAACTTCACCCAGCCTTAACTTTCCAGTTTGATACAGTTGTAAAGGATCCAGCCCCTTCCTCAGGGGCTGCCTTAGAGAGTTAAAGGTTTCTCCATCTTTATGTACGTACCATCTGCCTGCTTCCCAAACCGAGAAGGATCAGGGTATGCCCTGTAAAGCGGGACCTGGCCAGCTCCTCAAGAGGCAGAAAAAGGGTCTAGAAGGACCCTGTGACTTCAAAAGGGTTTAACTAGTGTTTGTGTGTTTACAGCGAGGAAGATTATGGAACCCACAAGACATGCTTCAGCCTCCCTGTTAAAGAGAGCATGCAGCAGGATCCCATCAAAGATGAGCTATTTATATGGGCAGGAACATCCCTAGTTAGAGCAGAGAGGATAAACATTTACTGGCAGCAGTTCACACCTCGAGATGCGAGTCAGTGGCTGGCGCATGGGGAAAAGTCTATTCTCCTGAACAGCTTTGCACCTTCTGCTGGTTCTCAGACAGGAATACATCAGACCAACACCTACAGGATAGGATCTCAGTTCCGGGCTCCCCTGCTGCTGCACGCGGCAGCGTGACTCCCACCTTTCCCCTTTTGTTGCCAACTGCTCCGCTGACATCCATTCTTCCATCATCCCCTCCGTTCACGTCACCAGTTTGCTTGGCACCCTCGTCCTCGCTGTCTGTTGCAAAGTCATCGCTGCCCTTTGTGGTTTGTGGAGCTGCTGGGTTTTTTTCTGGGAAGAGTGCAGCTAAAATACAAAGATTTAGCTCGGGATCAGTTCCCTGTGCAGATAGGCTCTGCCTCCCCATAACTTTACTCTGAGGGCATCTTAAAGGTGATTTGCCAAGCTGCTTCTAGTCTCCGAGCATATACATGTCATTCTGAAATACTTGGGAAATAAAACACACTGGTGTTTTATTAGAAATGTGCCGGGAGCTCTCACTAACCCCGTTCTGGGAACTGTTCAGCACAGGCAGTTCCGTGTCCGCTCTCCTACAGCAAGGCAGCATCTCCAGACGCAAGTCAGTGGAACAGCCTCACCAACTCCTATCAGATGGGAGCACTTGCTGTAGAGATACCTACAGCAGCAAATCCCAGTGGATCTCGTATCCCTCCCCTCACACCTTATGTGATCCAGCTCTGGTTATTACTTAATGATAACTGCTATTTCTTTTTTGGCAGTGGCAAGCTTTTCTGAAAACCATGAGCCCCCAACTGGATGGAAGTCACATGCCCCCGGCACGCCAGCAGCAGGGAGCAGTAAAAAGAAGCCAGGAGAAAATGAGCCAACAAACTCCTTTCAGGACATAGATGGTACCAACGTTCTTACTCACGTGGGTACAGGTCACTCATGCTGTCGTCCGTCTCCTCTCCATCCTCATCACTGGACTTTGGCTCCCAGAATTCCTCTTTTCTGTACGGCTGCCTGCTCCCGTTCATTTGGTCATCAGGGTGCTGTGTCCGCTGCTTCTTCTGTCGCAAGCAGGCAGGGACGTACTCCACTCCTTCCTTCTGGCACTCCTCATCTAATAGTGCAAGGGGTCAGGCAGCACTTAGCAAGGCTACCCAGTCACCTTATTCCCTTTCATTTCCAGCTCTAGCTCATATTAAATGCAACTCAAAAGTATGTCGAGCTCCAACTCTAATATACATTCATGTAATCTACAGCAATACTATGGACCATGAGAGACAGGAAAGACAATAACGCAGAGACTGTGCCAGACACGTGAACCACCCTCTCAAGTAAGGATGTTCCAAGGTATTTGCTAGAGGCCTATTGCTCCCTACATCTGGGATCTCCCTTCCTAGCCAAGGAGCACACACAGCAACAGCAGTACATTACTGGCAGTCTAAAGAAAATGTATCCCCTTCCTTCATGTAGAGCTACTAGAATCTCAACAGCTCAGGGTAAAAAGTTGACTGGTTGTGTCTTCAGAAAAGCCACTTACATGTTTTTAGGGCCTTCTGATAGCGCTTCCCTTGGACATGACGCAGCACATGCTCTGGAAACTTGTTGATGTGTCTGAGAGTGAGCTTGCAAAACAGCTGGTGTCTGACAGACGCAGAAAGAAAGAAAGAGCCAGCGACAGAGTTTAAGTATGCTATTACTTAATAACTTTTCACTTATAAGCACTGTGCTCAAAGTCGATAAATACTTTATAAAGACTTTCCCAGTCTCCCAAAACCC
Organism: Balaeniceps rex; assembly: GCA_013401315.1. Classification (NCBI taxonomy): domain Eukaryota; kingdom Metazoa; phylum Chordata; class Aves; order Pelecaniformes; family Balaenicipitidae; genus Balaeniceps; species Balaeniceps rex. Next base: position 32,905 of record VYZW01024824.1, on the reverse strand, counting down.
ATAAAGATTCAAGAACTTTGTAAAGGTCGACCACTTTATGTCTGAATTTGAACAAAGTGTGAAGCATAACACACAAGAATACGTACAGATTCTTTGTGCTGGGCACTATGTGGGGCTCAAACTTGCCATAGTCGAACTCTCTGGCTGTCTTTATCAGCCGCTGATACTTCTTGCCATTAGTATAAGCCTGCAGCTCCGACAGCCGACATGGCATCTCGTGGCCTGTCAGCCTGCATCTCACCTGAAGAAAAACGACGTCTGGTCAAGGAAGCCCAGGGGATTACCCCCGGGCCGGGGAGGGCAGGAGAGACCTCAAGCTCCCACCAGCGTCCTCCTCCCCAGCCCTCCTCCGGCTACCACGACGGGAGAAAAGCCTCCGGGCCGGGGAGCTCGCTGGGGCCGAGCCCAACTGCTGGGGCACCTTCCCCGGCCTGCTACCAGCCAGCCTCGTCCCCCCTCACGGCCCCCTCAGGGGACGCGGCTCAGCATCCCCTCACGAACCCCTCATGGCGGCGCCCCCAGTCCCCCTCACGGCCCCCCTCCGGGGGCGGCCCCAGCCCTCAAGGCGCCCCTCACCCCCGCACGGCCCGGCTCCAGCCCCACCTTGCCCGGCTCCGCGAGGCTGAGGAGCGGGTGCTGCCGCAGGAAGAGCCGTTCCTCCTCGGGCGCCTCAGCCACGGCCACGCCGCCAGCGGCCCCCGGCCCCGCCATAGAGAGGCGCCGCCGGAGGAGAGCTCGCCTCCACTTCCGGTGCCGGCCACGCCAGGGAGCAACCGGCACCATCGAGAGGAGCGGCTAGAGAGGGGCCTGCCTGCCCGCCCGCGCCGGGACGGTTTGGGCCGGAGGCGGGTGGCGGCGCGGGGGACGGTGGGGGCGTTGCCATGGCGACGTGGAGGCTGCTGCTGCGCGCGGGGCCGCGGCTGCTGCGGGAGAGCCGGGAGCGGGTGAGGGCTGAGGGGAGCCGGGACAAGGTGAAGGCTGAGGGGAGCTGGGCCGGGCCGGGGGAGGACTGAGGGGAGCCGGGCCCGGGGAAGGGAGCCGGGATTGGGTGAGGGCTGAGGGGAGCTGGGCCGGGCCGGGGGAGTGCTGAGGGGAGCGGGGCCGGGCCGCGGGAGGGCTGAGGGTAGCGGGGCCGGGCCGGGGGAGGGCTGAGGGACTGGGGCGGGGCTGAGAGGGGACCGGGTGAAGGCTGAGGAGCGGGGCCGGCCCCGATCCTGTCCGGGGCCCTTCCCCCCGCGGTGCTCGGTGCTGTACGTGCGCCCGGCCGGGCTCCCCCAGCCGCCGCCCTTCCGTTGCCGGGTCCCGAGCTTTGGCTGCGGTGGGTTCGTGTCCCCCCCGTCGCGGTGTGGGGACCGGCTTCACTGCACGGGGCGAAGCGGTGCTAAAAGTGAGCAGAATCGGCAGAAAGACTGTAAATCTGTTCTTGTGCAGATGGCGCGTACGTTTGCTGATAGCGTGGATGGAAAGGGATGGATCATTTGCTGTGCTATAGTCAGCTCTGTAACTGGAATTTGATTTTTTTTTTTTTTTTAATTATAACCTAACCCATAGTGTTTCATAGGCGGTTGCTAAGATGAGACTTATATCGATTGGTAAACAAAATTTCATGCAGTCATTGAGGCAACTGATGTCATTTAGATACAAATTTTACAAAGCAGAGACACTACAAAGGATCTTTTTTTATTATTTCATGTAGGTATCGCATTGCTTGATCACAAGAACATTTTTTAGGTATCCCCTAACTAAAGCAGGTTCTGGTCTGGTCCAGCAGACTAAAGGTAAGAAAAGATTTGCTTGGGCTTCTGCCCTGTTTCAACCTTATACCAAGAGGTGACATTTTCTGCAGGAATTTGGCATCTCCTCTCCTGTACAAATCCTATTCCTCATTCTGTTTTTGTCTAGAAGTTTCTTTGAGGTTCTGCAGACCACGAAGTTCTACAACAGCTGCTGATGCATCTGGAGAGGACATCTTACTCAAATGGGGTCTTTTCCTGGTCCCTCTGACCACGTTCTGTCTCGGCACTTGGCAGGTACAAAGAAATATTTCATTTTTTCAAGAGATGAGCACTTGAGGGCCGTCAGGTTTTTCCATCTCTGGCTGTTTAATCTAGTTCAAATCACATACAAGGGTAAAGATTTGCTGTTATTTTACCTTTGTGTTTTCCAAGTGTCCATTTGTATGTCTTTAAAGGAGAGATTATTATTTTTTACACTTGTATTTCAGTACAAATATTTCCTCAAACTAAAGTCAGTAGCCTCCATTTCCATATCTCCAATTACCCTGTTTTAGGCCAGGTCTGAGGAGAAACTTATGACAAAGATTTTAAGGCTCACTGGGGTTATTACATTGCTCTGTTTTACCATAAGGAATTACTTTTGTGTTTGTGTACTTCCAGGTTCAGCGACGAAAGTGGAAATTAGATTTGATTGCACAACTGGCATCAAGAATTACATCAGAGCCCATCCCTCTGACATTAGAGTACGGAAGCTGAGATGGTTTATTGTCTACAGAGCACGGGCAGTGTGCTGGGGATATTAGATATGGTCCCTGCACTAACAAGCTTACGCTAAACTAAATGCATGAAAATGAAGGAATGCAGTGGGAATCGGGACGTGCAAGAAAATTAGAAAGATAGACATCCTGTTAATTTTCTCATTTTTAGTAAGAGAATAAGTGAACGCTTCTCTGTGGGGTACTCTAAATGCATGTAAAAAGGATGAATCTCTGTTCAGGAGAATGTGGTATGTGGTTCATACCATATGTAATCCTCCTGGAGAAGGAGGGCTTGGTAGCTGGTGTCTGTGACGTCCCAAAGGGATTATTCCTGCAACAGGGAGTCTTGGATCAATAGCAGGCCCTGCCCCAAGTGTGGAGCAGTTGTGTCAGATATGAGGGAGATTTTTAAGGTCACTTGGCCATATGGCACAACTGTCAGAACAGTTCAGTTGTTCGATTTCATGGTCTGGGATGGGAAAGAAACGCTCCCTGTTGGCTGGATGCACATGCAGCGTATCCACCTGCTGATCAGCTGCGCATGCCATTGAAGTGGCACTGGGTTGCAGATATCGGGGAAAAGAACTGCTCTGGATACTCATGACCATCTCAATTTGATTCACTGTGATAGTAATAAAATAGTAGGCCAGCTGCTTACTCCACGAGGCATTTGTCTTCTGTTTCTGTTTGCCAGCTGGCCCTAGAGTGAACCATGAGGGAGAAGGAGAATCCCATGGTAAAATCCCCTAATTTGATTTGCCTATTATAGCCATGATTTTGTTTTCATCTTGTTCCATGCAGCCCCATGGAATTGAAGGAATTGGAGTACAGACCTGTAAAGGTCCGAGGGCGTTTTGACCACTCCAAGGAGCTCTATATTTTGCCGCGGTCACTTGTGGACCCTGAGCGAGAAGCCAGAGAAGCTGGGCGGCTGACATCCCACCCGGAAAATGGAGCCAATGTCATTACTCCTTTCTACTGCACAGAGCTAGGGTAAGTTAATGAAAGTCATGGTTTATGTGAGCAACTCACTTCTGTTTTGAAAAGCTGAATCACGGCGGTTGGGTTTACATAAATCGCTCCCTCTCCCTTAAAAGGCATCTCTCACAGTCTGTTAGGTCACTGAGGCTCGATTTGAAATTGTTTTTAAATTCCCTTATAATGTACACTCATGACAAAAAAGTGGCACCAAACATATGGGTTGCTTCTTTCTTTGGTACTTGGTTCTAGGCAGCAGCAAGAATAAATTTCCTTTCACTCATGAGCTATACTTCTTTATGTAACTCCAGGGTCACGATTTTAGTGAACCGAGGATTTGTGCCCAAAAAGAAATTGAAACCGGAGACCAGGCTGAAGGGACAGGTAAGGGGGACACAGGGAATATTGCGTATCACTTTCTGCCCTGTGATTACCCAGAGGCACTACTGACAAACCGAGAAAGGCAGTAGCCATGTTCAGCATCATGGGAGGTTAGTTAAATCGTCATTGCACTTTTCAAAGAAGATAAACTTTTTCTTCCCATCTTTTTGTTACGTAAATAATGTTTTTTACAAACAAGAAGCTGTTCTTGATCTGCCTTTTTCCCTGCTGTGTTACAGCACTGCCCCACTGCAGGGCACGGCCACGTGATTTATAATCAGACCCGGCAAGTGCTGTATTTTTCTACCAGGACCTGATATGCCAGACTATGAAATGAACCTTGAAAGATTCCTTTTTTCTCCTCTGCACTTCTCTTCAGATTGAAGATGAAATTGATCTCACTGGGGTGGTGAGGTTATCAGAAACCCGGAAACCTTTTGTGCCTGAAAACAACATTGAGAAAAACCGCTGGCACTACCGTGACCTGGAGGCTATGGCAAAGGTGACCGGCGCTGAGCCCATCTTTATCGATGCAGATTTCAGTAAGTCATGGAGGAACCCAACCCCACGTCCAATTGACATCGGTCTCCCTCTCTTTCCGTTCAGTTAGTTGTTTCCCCTGGCCACTTGGAAAGGTATTGCATCTTCCCCTTCTTTGCATACTCTGCTAGGTTTACTATTTTGAAGGCGATAGGCAGCCAGCACTGGGGAACAGTAGCATGCTTGGAAGAGATGCCAGTGGCGTTCAATGCCTTGAGCACAGCCAGCCACTTGACATAGGGCCGCCTGCCCCACAGCTCTGGCTTTGCTGGTACTTGGGAACACTGTTGCCTGAGGAAGAGGAGCAGGGTATCCACGTGACTGACCACCTTTGTCCCGTTTTCACAGCAAGGGCAGCTCTATGTGGTGCACACTAGAGATTTAACTTGTGCGCTGTGTTGTACCCGTAGGAAGCACAGTCCCAGGGGGGCCCATAGGAGGCCAGACAAGAGTGAGCCTGAGAAATGAGCACATGCAGTACATCATCACCTGGTAAGTTACCCAGCCAGCGTTTGACTGACCTTCTGCGTGGTTTTTTGAAGGTAAAAGTGCTGAACTGCGATCTGTTGAAAGCAAGGGAGCAATTTTTGCCTGGCATTCTTGCTCCTGCATCAGTGAGATTGGATCAGTGAGCTTTTAAGCTACAAAAGCCCCAAGTTTTAACCTAAGTAACACTTGCAAGGCAATTTGAAATAATTGTGGTTTATTGGACCGCAGCCGACTTAGGGAGGTCCCATCCATCTTGAAAAGGTGTGAATGTGTGTTTTTTTCTTTCATAGGTATGGCTTATGTGCTGCAACTTCATTCTTGTGGTACAGAAAATTTATACAAAAGATACCGCTGTGAGGGGAAGGGCTAATTTCTACTACCAGCAAGAGCAGGCTTTTACAGAAGACAGCAGACTGATCAGTCCTGAATAACTGAAGCACCCCGAGTTTCAGGGCAACACGTTCAGTAAACGTGCCGCTAGCAAGCTGCAAATAGACTTTAAGCAAGTGATGCAGACTGAACTCCTACCAGTGCGATTTGGCTGCAGCTTGGAAGCAATGACCTTCAAAATTGTCAGTGGCTGTTGATACTTCTAGTGAGGCTGATTTATGCAGTAATCTCAAGGATACATTTTTCTGTTGTGGTTGATTATAAGCTACAACATTTTAACTTCTCCGCTGCTCTTATTTTCCAAAAGATGGCACGGGATTTTGTGAATCAAAGTTTCTTTGCACTGAGTGATTGTTCCTGAAGCAGGAGTGGTTCACAGCAGTTGCAGCAGAATAAAAAGGGCCTATGGGTGCTTGCGTTGTGACTTGCATTGTGCATCTTGCATCTTAACCATGACAGACCCGAATTAAAGGTTACTGTGGATACTCAAGTCTAGCTTGGGTGAAGCAGCCTGTGGCTTTGCAAGAGCATGATGAGGACTAGCAAAAACAAGCAGCTGCCTCAGCTGGAGCTTGGTAGCCTCCCACAATGCCACAAGACAAGTCAGCAGTCAAGAAAGAACAGGACATGGTGGTCTTTAGATTCTTCCACCACTTCAGCCTGCCTTCACGGACCATCCGTGCCCTGGAAGAGGTGTTACAGACCTCCTGAGGGCCCCAGCTGGTTAGCCTGGTAAAATGTCTTAACACCCTATATAACCCATAGTGTAACTGAGTCTTAAGTACTAATGGAGATGATCTAGAGCCAATTACCAATTGAGAGCAAGCTGCATAAGCAAGCTAGGCTTAAAGCTGGAACTAGCCTAGCACATTCAACTTGGTGATCACACAGCATGTGCAGCTGAGCTGCTGTTGATGTGCTGCATGTTAAGGAGAGGAATTACTACACAGGACTAGTAGTTAAGACAGTCATTCCAAGCAAAGTAATAACTTGCTCTATGCAGCCATTTCTGTGCACTGCTATTCAATCATTTGATGGAAGGCAAACAGAGAAGTGAGGCAACGCTAACATGCTACCCACTGCCTGGAACACTCCCATTAATAGAGACCACTGAAACTTAATCTGGGGGTTTATTCTTTTTATGTACAGAAAACACGGCAGCAATCCAGTACATCTTTAGCCCAGCTTAGTAGCCAGTTCTTTAGCCTTTGCTTTTTCAAGTTTCGCAATGCGAGCCACAGATTTTGGACCCAAGACGTTACCACCCCAGTGACGACGGATCTGCAAAGAAGTGATAACAGGTTAGATCCCTCATACAATCTCTTACTACATCATTCAATCAATTTGCTCAATTCCACTCCTTTCTGCAGAAGGGGAAGAGCTCCCTCAACTAGGAAGTCCTACACATTCCAAGCAGTGAACCACATTTTGGGGCAGTGCAGAGACACAAGAGTTTACAATCCTTCCCCATGAATGGCGGTGGATTCAGCCATCACATAACTCCTGGGCTTGGGGGATGGAGTTGAGCCTAGCAGCAGCTGTTGCTCTCTCTACAATCCTAGCCCTGTGACAGCTCCGTTTACTTGTAACTTGGTGACAGCGTTCACATTTTACCCCACCCTCAGGTAAAGAATCTGGATACATCGTAAGCAAATCTAGGTACCACACACCCAACAGGCGTTGAGCTGATGTCACTGTGTCTGAAATAATTTACATTTCACTGGGAAGCTTTTGGGGATGCTAACAGTATAAACTAAAAGACAAGGCTAGCAGCACAGCAAATCTTACCTCATCGTATCTGTCATTGTAGTTGGTCTTCACAGCCTCCACCAGCTTTGCAAGGGCTCCCTTATCCTCCCTGTTGGCGATAGTTTTAGTTCCTTTAGAGCCTCTATTTAACATTTTCCATAAATCTTTTGCCTCAGGATTTAAGAGCTCTTAGTGGCAATGTGATTTTTCAGGATAAGCAGCATTTGCAAAGGATTAATCCCACCAACCACCAATGCTTTAGGAAGCTGCACTGCTGAGATTAAGGTTAATAGTTCCATCTATATATTTTGGAGTAAGTATCCATTTCAGTAAGCCAAAGTAATCTGTATCTTCAGGTTCCAATAGAGCTCTTAATACAAAAGGACATCTATATTGGACGTTGTAGAGGCGGTATTTTAGTTTTACTACTTTATACTAGAGACACCCAAGTTTCATATCCACCTGCCCTACAGTCTGTGCTTACGGACAGTTTGCTTTCTCCACTCCAGTGAATCGAGTCAGCACACAGAGTACTCACGGGTTAACCTGGGTGAAAGCAATGGAGGTACAAGTCTTCCTGTGGACCAGTCGCCCCAGTCTGGCTTTGCCCTTGATGATGCAGTATGGCACTCCCATCTTGCGGCACAGAGCTGGCAAGAAGACCACCAGCTGCAAAGAAAGGGAGCGTGCTGTGTAACTGAGGGAGAACATCTTTTTATTCTTTGAATCAGCCTGGGCTGTGGCAATTGCTCAGTGTTAAAAAGCTCGTTTTGCTCTTCATCATTGGTTCAGGTGAAGAAATTCATACATCATTGCAAGGGCCAAGCCTCATTGTAATACCAGGACAACTATGAACACGCACAAGTATTCCAGTTCTGGTAAATACTCTTTTTATGCATTCTCTTTTCACCCAATAAATTTGTCCTAAAATGCATTTTCACCCCAAGCCCAGTTCTGACCTCAGCTTGGGTTACACAGGCAGCCTTTAGCATGTACCGCTGAGTATGCTTACCTCAATGGGGTCTACGTCATGGGCAATAACTACAAGCTGAGCTTTCTTGTTCTCTACCAGAGTTGTGACACTGTTAATACCTGAAAAACAAGTTATAGGTAAGCTTTGATTCCACTCAGTCTATTTTCAGAGCTTTCATATAAGCCTCACACAACCAGCTCAGATTCCGTAGCACAGCTTCATTATGAAAGTTGTGAAAAGTTTTCACATCTATTCAGTAGCACAGAGAAGATACTCCATGGACAATCTGCTAAAGCTCAGGGTTAAAAAGCTCGTCTATTTTGCTCTTCACTTTGAGCTCAGGTGAAGAAATTCATACATCATTGCAATAGCTTGTCCAATCCTGTTTGGCTGGAGCAGAGCACCAACTCATCTGTTTTCTCTCCTACAAAGCGCCACGCTCCCATATATGCAAGCAGCCAAGTCCATGTACAAAGTCACCTGCTCGGAGGACCGGTGGCCGCTTCGTCGGCGCATCTCCCTTTCCTGCAGCTTTCTGCTCAGCACGAGCCAGCAGCCTCTGCTTCTTCTCTTGCTTATTTTCTGGCCTGTATTTGTGTGCCAACTTCAGAAGCTGTGTAGCTGGAAGAGAACGTCTACTAGTTAATTAGTTGCATGACCTGAAAAAAAAAAAATCTAAGCATTACTTTTAAAAAGACTGCAGTGCATCAGCGATCTTGGTGGTTGTCATCAAGTGTGTTTAGACAGCAAAAAGTTAGCATCATTCGCGCAGTGCCAGAGCAGAGCGCCTCCAGAGCCCGTATTTACCTCTACGTGCACCTCTGTTGGCAGCGAGAGCTCCTTCGCTGTCTGGATGAGGAAATGCCTGTTGACCGCCACAGCTATTATGGCTAAAGGTGGTGCACTTTCTCCTTTAAAGCCAGCAACTTGTTTGGCAACATCTACAAGGGAGTTACTCTACAAAGGCTGAAAAGTTTCTTGCATAGACACTGTCACCTGGAAAAGACTATTTACTCGTTTCACAGAAGACTCTGAAGTCCCTTCTTCCCCTGTACCAGTCTCAGCCTGCAGGATGCTGGCTTTCCCCCCCAAATCCTGCACTCGTACAGATTTCTCAAACTATCTGTTTATGCAGTTAGAAGAACCCTACATGGTTCTACATCAAGCTGGAAGAACGGACTCCGATGGAAACACGCAGTTAAGATAACCCCTAGTTTGAGTCATTAAGTAGGAGCGTTGGTATTTTCTATTCCTTTTTCAAAGTACGTAGCAGCTATCTAGACTTAAGCCAGCAAATTCAGAGAGCAGCTTGTTGTTGACATCACCCCAGTCACTATTAAAGCCTCCCTAAAATGCTTCCAGATTCTCTCCTGCTTACCTTTGTTAAATCTTATTTTAGTTTCTTTTCTCTGAGGCATATCCCGTCAACGACCCAAGTCAAGAGAACTTTGCAGGGCACATCCTTACCTGTCTGGCGGTCCAAAGCCTGAGTGAACTGGTTAATGGCAGGAGGCACCTTCAAGCGTTTGTAAAGAATGGACCTCTGGCGCTGCAGTCTGATGTAGCGTGGCCATTTCACAAAACGCGTGAGATCACGCTTCGGCTGGATGTCCTGTCCTAAAAATACAGACTTTAGCTCATAGCCGTTCCAAACCCACACAGCAACAGCATGGAATAGGCACGAGTGCATCAGTGATCTTGGTGGTGACATGTCAGCACTATCACTCAGATAGCAAATATTCTTTCACATCATCTGCACGCCGTGTAAAAATAGCACTACAGAAGCCTGAATTGATTTACCACCCCACGTGCGAAAGGGCAAGATTCATCACAATAGAATAGTATCATGAATCTATGTAACGTGGGAAATTCAGCAAATTGTCCACAGCCACCTTCATAAACCTAATGAAGGACAGCCCTCAACTGTGGGTAGCAAGGCAACTGCCTTCATCACTCGTTCCACCCTACAGCTTTATTACTATATGCTCCCGTTTACGATTTAGATGTCTGTCCATAGGACAAAAAGACCTTGAGCACCCCAAATATCCACCTACTCACCGATGCCAAAGTTCTTGGGCCTCTTCTCAAAGAGGGGATTGACGACCTTCTTGGCCTCCTGCTTCTTGACTACAGCAGGGGCTGGTGCCACCTTCTTGCCCTTGGCCTTCTTTCCCTTCGGCTGCAAGTAAGAAACACATTCTTCCTTCTTTTGCCTCAAATACTTGCGCACTTAAAAGAGCTTCCCGTCCACTTTGGAAATGCATGTTCCCAGCCATCTTCCTGGCCTGGCAACCTCCCAGCCCAGCCTTGCTCTCCCAAAGAGACCAAATCCTTCGATTTATCTTTAAAAGCTTTATGAACCTTCCCGAAACAGACGCCGTTTAAAACCGCGCCTCGATCTCCTCGGCCAGGCAGCGATCGCACAAGGAGAGGCTGGCGCTCCCCGACACTGCCAGCAGCCGAGACACCCCCCAGGGCGGGTTACCGGACACCGAGCCCGGCCCGGCATCCGCCCTGCACCGGGAAAAACGCTGCGGCCTGGCCGGGCTGCCCCTCTCCCAGCAGCCCGAGCCAGGCGGCGCCGCGCTGCGGGCGGGTTAGGCCCAGACCCGGCCGTACCCGCACCGGCCCCGGTCACCGCAAATCGGGCGCGAAACACCCCTCCGCCGTCCCCCCAGGCTACCGAGCACCCGCGTCGGCCCTCCCGGCCGGGCCGGGGCCGCGGCCCCGCGATGGCGGCGGATGGCGCCGGATGAACCCGGGCCCCACCGGCACTCACCATCTTGGCCCGAGGAAGAAAAAGACAGAGCGGCGCATGCTGGGAAATATCTATGGGGCGCGACGTCTCGCGAGAGGACGGCGGCCTCGCGCGGGGCGGGGCGGGGCCGGAGGGGCATAGGGAGGGGCGGGAAGCGCGGGCCGCCATGGCGCAGCAGCGGGTGCTGCCGCAGAGCAAGGAGACCTTGCTGCAGTCCTACAACAAGCGCCTCAAGGATGACGTCAAGTCCATCATGGACAACTTCACCGAAATCATCAAAACTGCCAAGGTGGGCCTGGGCTGTAGCCAAGCTTCGAGGGGAGGGGGGTGCGCCCGCGGGAGTACCCGGGCTCCTGAGGGGAGAGGGGTGGGTTTTCCCTGGGGGCAGGTCCGGGGAGAGGCGGGGGTCCCTGAGGGGAGGGCAAGGGCCCTGAGGGGAGAGGGGCGGGTTTTCCCCGGGGGCAGGTCTGGGGAGAGGCGGCGGGACCTTTCTCCTGGTTCCCCCCGAGGGCAGCCCTGAGGGAAGATGTGGTCGGTTCTCCCCGGCTGCTGCTGGCCTCCCTGCCTCCGCCCTGCGGGCAGCCAAGCAATGTTGCTGAATGGGGAAGAACCGCAGAAACAAGTGGGGAGGGTAGCAAAGACGATCTATGGGTGCTGTGGATTCCAGAGGCCGCCCCTGGGATTCCAGGTGCAGACTGAGCTGAAATAAGATGCCTTATAACATAGTAATCATGTATCAGGATTTTAGTATGTAAAGGTGGATACATATGCTTTTTTCCTTTAGATTGAGGATGAAACTCAAGTCTCTCGAGCAACCCAGGGTGAACAAGATAACTATGAGATGCATGTCAGAGCTGCAAACATTGTGAGTAGCATCTGCTGTTCAAATCAGTGGGCAGCACATCCTTCAGGTGCTGTTGGGTTCATTATTGCATCTAGGGCAGCCTTTATAACTGTCACGAGGACTGCTGCTGGAAGAGTAACCTGGTATTTGGGGAGGCTGTTGGGTGAATTTCTTCCTTAGCGGGAAAGCTGGGGAGCCTGGCTTGTCAGCTACAGGCTTCTGCCAGAATCCTCACATAATGTGGGAGTTTCTACTTTATTCAAGGCTTGGGCTGAAGGAGCAGCTTGGGAGATCTTGTTTTAGAATTGGGGCAAAGCACTGTTTTGATATACTGTGTGCTATGTGACTTCTCTCCCTGCTACAAGGTCCGAGCTGGTGAGTCCCTGATGAAACTTGTGTCTGACCTGAAGCAGTTCTTGATCCTGAATGATTTCCCCTCTGTGAATGAAGCTATCAACCAGCGCAACCAGCAGCTGAGAAGCCTGCAGGAGGAATGTGACAAGAAGTTGATTGCACTACGGGATGAGATCTCCATTGACCTGTACGAGCTAGAAGAAGAATATTACTCTTCCAGGTACAAATAGGGCAGTGGACTTCTGCCTTATGACTCCAGCCCTTTTGGGGTAGTTAGTCCAGACAAACAAGTAGTCCTTAGAGTATAGGTATTGAGAATGTTCCCAACAGGTTTCACTCCTGGTTTTAATTAGGTCAAACTCTTTTTCTGCAACTAAAGCAACTGCCTTTTCCTTGTAGGTATCCTACAGGGTATAAATGTCATGGTGAAGGAGGCATTCACAGCATCCAACTCTGGGTGCCTGCTTTAGCTGGCTAGATTTGTCAGATAATTTGCTGAGGCTTCTTTTGTAATCACTGTAAAAGGAGATGAATTTCCTTGGGGGTATAGGCTTCTGTCTGAGTATCCCTCTGGAGGAGCCTCTGTCTCTCTCCCTAGAGAGACTAGCTTGCTGAGGTGGGTCCTGATGTTAGATGAGATCACCGTGTCTTTGTGGTGAGTCCTTTCACAAGTGACCTGGTTACACAGTGTGCCTTTGCCCTTGTAGCCCACTGCCCCCGACTGCCTGGAGTCCTGTTGGGGTGAACATTTGAAATGAGCAAAAAAGGCTTGCTCAATTTTGTTGAATTACGATAGGATTTTCTGTGGAAGACTTATTACTGATTTGTTTGTGGGCTTTTTAATATTTTAAAAAGACTCTTAGAAAACAGGCTTTAGACAATTCAGACACTTTATTTTTTTATTTTGTTTTCTGTCATGCACTCCAGCACTTCTAGTTGATGATGCAGTAAATGAAAGCAGGAGAAAACAAATGAGAACCTGATTATTTTGGCTGCACTATCCAAGCTATAAGTGAAGTCAGTGCAATAATGCTATGACTTCTAAACAAAAACTTAACTTTTGAAAATCTTATTTAGAATTTTAATGACCAGGTTTTCTATTTTTGCCTTTCCCTTCTTTCTAAAAGTGCTGAATGCCTATAACCCCAGCTAAGTCAGCTAAAACCCTAATTGCTCGATATCTTTGGAGGTTAGGCCATTATTTATGGGTAATATATGTATTTTAAGAGTAAAAAAGATACTGATATGATATAGCTTAGGAATGGCTGCAACATTGGAAGAAAACTAGACGTAAAAGTTTGGAGTTGTTTTTCAAACTTCACTCAGTTTTTTTAGGGGGTGGCAAGGAATCCTAGAAATAGCGAAAAAATGAAGAGTGATGGTCACGAACCCAAGCAGCCGTCCAGCCCCTGATAGGTCAGGGGTGCATCCAACACAGAGGCTGCATACAGCATAGCAGTGAGCTGTATCCAAAGCGATGCAGTGTGGGATGATAGTGCCTCACGTGTGCCAGCCGTGCTCCTCTCATGCTGTCACCAGGCTGCCACCACTGTGTGTCAGTAGCTTTAACGTCTGGACTAAGGGGTTCCGACCATGCTGGCATGGTCTGTTCACCTGCCCGGCACCAGATGCCGTGTAAAGCAACCCTTCGTAACAGAACTGACATCTAAGCACAAATGTTGGCATACACCAAACAGATTTGCCTTGGTGCTCTTTCTTATAAGAGTGGTCACGAGGTGAGGAAACTTGGCAATTCTACAGAGCTACGATCACTCCACTGAAGCCTCATATCATGTAGCACTTAGTCATTTGCTTTTAGCACTTATTCCCTTCCTGTGCTCTTTCCTGTCTTTTTCTGCACCAAAGAAATTGTGTGTGTGTGTAAATATAGAACCAGTGATTTATGCAAAGTCCTTTTATAATTAGAGTACTAAGATATTTTTAATGAAACCTTATTGCCTAATGTGGCGGAAAAGGTTTCTGTTATGTCACATGGTTGTAGAGTGATAATCGTGCTTAAACAGCTGTAAATGCAAGAGCTGGTTTGCCCACAAACAGGCATTCTGTGCTGTCCTGTGAGCCCAGCTGGGGCTGCCTCTCTGCACTGTTACTTTCTTGTGGGTCTTGATCCCACAGGATTTGTAAAGAGGTATGCAGTCCCGTGAGGCCAGGACATGGGTTCCATACAGCCAGACCGCTCCCCCATGCTCCAGTTTCCCTGACGGTCGCTGGTTAGTTTATTTTAGGTCGTCCCTCCAGGGAAAGCTGTAGAAAAGTGAGCTCCCTGCAGCAGCACACCTTCAGGTGCTGCAAAGCTGAGAGCTGCCCCATGCTGTGTAGCTTGTTTGGTCCCTGTGCACTGCTCCCGAGGGCTGTGAAAAGCCAGTGGCAGGGAGCGTCTCCTGCCCAGCAGTCCTCGCTGCCATTGTGCTAAAGGGGCTTAGGAGTCAGCCCCTTGCCCACAGTGAGGAACTAATAGGATGCACCTTGGGTGTAGGGTTGGGTTTCACTGCTAGGCTTTTTATGTGTACATGGAGTTTTGATGAGGAGACCTGAAAGCAGGTCCTTGAAACTAAAGCCAAGTAGATTTGTTCTGGAGGAATCTTTGCTTTCAGTCTCTGTGTTAAGTAGTGTCCTAGAGCCGTTCCTCTGCGCGCAGATCCAGCTGCCTGCCCAGAGGGCAGTGGTGAAGTCCCTTCCATGCACTGAGAAATCCTCAGTCAAAGGACAGAGTGGCACGCTGGCCAGTGCCGTTGTGGGCTGTGCAGTAGCTGCTCATTCACCCTGACTTTTGAGAAATGTTATGTGAGAGGTGAAGGTTGGACTTTTAGAACTGTTCTAACTGGGAGAAGCAGTTACGCTTCTGACGCAGCTAAAATTTTGTTAGTAACTCCCCTGCCAAGATGTGGTGGATGCTGTGGCCAGGTTAGGTTCTCCTTGGAAATCATGGCCTGAGGTCTGAGACTGACAGAAAGGGAGTTGTAGTTCTGGTTCAGTCCTGAAGGTCTTTGCTAATTGAACCCAGCTTTGTTGTGTGTTGGGGACTGTAGGGAAGGGTGATCTTCCAAGGGATTTTACAAGGCCCTAGATGTAAAACCTGTGTCCACTGCCTTCTCACTTCTACTGCAACACCAGCTGGGTGATGCTGCCAGAAAAGAGCTCAGAAGTAGATGCTTGCAACTGGTGCTTTGTGTGCTTATTCCCCAAAGTGGTAACTCCATGTCCAGCTTGCCTTCTCTCATCCTAAACCCCAAACTTGCATTTATGTTCCATTGCTCCCCTCTCTGAGATCACAGGAGCTGTCTTGAGTGTGGGGTTAGGTCTCAACATGTTTCATGTTTGTGCAATTTGAAGTGTCTCGTATTTCTACATCTAAAATATTTCCCTAAGCATCTATTCAGTCCATACATTAAAAATGTAAATAAAGCTGCAACAACAAAACAACTTGACCCATTGGGTTTGTTTTACTCTGAACGCAAGCTGCTTTCTGCTCCAGCACTCACTTTGTCTTGGGTGTGTCTTGTGTGTGCAGCTCCTTCCTCTCTTTGGAGTTTGTTTTGGTTTTGTTCCAGTTTCTTCCACCATTTTTCTTTTTAGTTTTGGCCCTTCCACATTGTGTTTTCCTCAGAGCACAGGCAAGAATTAGCCAGTTGTTTAAAAACATTACTTTCCCACACTGCTGGTTCATCCAGCTCCATCTATAGTCTACACTGGTCAAATGCAGCAAGCTGCTGTTAGAAGAGCTGTTAGCTCAGGTTCTGCTGAAAATGGTAGAAGCCGTCAGTATGTTATGGTCAGGCTGGGGAGCTTCAATAGAAGACCTTACCTTCTGTGGAGCACTTTTTTTTTTGAAAGGGCAAGGGTGCAAATAGGTTTCTTCTTTATCACGACAGGGACAGGTCCTAAAATGATTGTGCTAGCTTTTTTGCTGAACTTAAAATTAGAGTGGGATTTATATTTTTTTCCCTAACGTAGGTTGTGATCTAACTCCAAGTAAAATAATTATGGATGAGGTCCTTGTCTCACTCAAGTCAGTAGCAGAACTCCCAGCAGGTGAGCAAGGTGCCAGCACTTCAGCCCGGATCTTTTCAGGGACTTGGAGCATCTGGATTAGAACTGAGCTTCTGTTTCAGTTGGTAGCAACAGTTCTGTCTCTGAAATTCCCCTGATCCTCACCAGGCCCCTGAGATTCAAGACCAGCCCTTAAGGAGTGTCTTGGGGAAGGCCAGCGTCACGAGGCTTGTGATGAATTTGTGAATGCAGACCATACAGCTATGAATGTTTTTTTGCCATTTTCTTAATGCTTTGCTTCTGTCTTGCTCCCTCCCCTCCTCTCTTATTGCACCTGCTGTCTCTCCTTACTGGGGTTGTTTGTTCTGGAAAGCTACAGTCTGTGTGACAGCAATGATCTTCCACTGTGCGAAGCCTACTGGAGACAAGACTTTGCCACGCTGTCCCCCGAAAGCCTCTCCATGCCTCTGACAGCTGCTGCGGCAGAGCAGAGCGTTGCTACCTCCCAGAGCTCAACCCCATCGCACCCTCACGTGAACGGGCACGGGGCAGGCCCTGCGGAGCACTCCTGAAGAGGATCCTCTGCTGCTGACCATGTTCCTCCTGGCGGCACTGCGCTGCTGGAAGTCTTCCACCTGCTGTACTGAGCGAGCATCTCCCGCTGTCAGGAGAACGCACTGGAGCTGTATCTGCAGGTTTCTGCTCACTGGATAGCCACAGTGCTTTCTCCACCCCCGGGATGTTGCCATTAGTGTTCCTCTCCCGTAAGAGATAGCGATAAGTAAATACAGAGTTGATTGTTCTAACAAGTTAGAGTTAGGTTTGCTTTTACGTGACAGTTACATGTAGAGTTCATTAGAAATCAAGTTTGTTTCCATGTGTACACGCTGGAGTGTTGGGAGTTGAATTTTTTGGAGGTAAACTTAAGCCAAATATGGGGGCAGGGAGTGTTTTGGGGTTTTTACCCTGCTTCCCAAGATTCTTGACATTCTGGCTGCTTTAAAGCTCTCTCAGGATGGCATCCGACAACCTCCGTTCTACTTAACCAGAGTAAGAATCTTGTAGGTTTTTTTTTTTTTTTTTTTACACAGCGGTCTTCACTGTCAGAGTGCTTCACAAACTTGAACTTCTTGCTCACAGTCGGTTGGGAGGAGGCTCTGGGGAGACCCTTACCGACGAACGATATTCTGCCTTTTGAAAAGGGGCAAACTGAGGAATCAGACTGAGGTAATGGATGTTGCCACTTGCTCAAGGCTGCAGATAGAAGCAGCGATGTGCTTTAGTTGGTCCGATTCCTTTTTCAGCGTTTACACAGAAACTTTCTGTTAACATAGCCTGAGCTACCATGAAGCCAGCATTTATGTTGGCTAATAGTTTTGTCTAATTAAAAAAATCTCGAGTTGGCTGGGGCGTATGCAGCAGTGAGGGACACTTGGTTACTCTTGCAGTTTCCTTCCAAAGCAGCCTATTTGGTGCTCTGTCTGCAGCTGTGCAGCAGCTTGGCACGTCTTCCGCCCTTTCTCTTTGCAGTTGTTCTGCGTTGACTCGAACCTTGTGGCTGAAAGGGGGGTGTAGTTGAACTGGAGTAGGGTTGGGACAGCTGGGTGTCACAGGCACCACAGAGCCGTGGCTGCATTCCAACCAACGGCTGAGCTGAGTTTCCCCAGCGTTCTGCCGTAACGTCTCGTTGCTTAGGATGTGAATCTTGGTATATGTTTTGTTTTGTTCTTCTTCCATTCCATCTATTTTTGTAATCGGGTGGTCGAATAAAACTCACTCTTTTGTCTAATTTTTAAAGCGTGTGTTTTCAGCCACAAGGCTTTGTGAAAATACGACACTGTTAAGCATGAGCATGCACTAGGACGAGTGTTCCCCCGTGTTTTGAAGAAACCCCTGCTCCTTCCAGCCGTTGGAACTGCAACCCTACCGTGCCCCAGCAGCCACCCTGACCCTTTGGCCCCTCAGAGCGGCCTGGGCTCGGCAGCGCGCTGGGGCCCTCCCGCCCCGTGCGGCAGGCATTTGGCCGCCACAGACTGAACCGCTTACGGGTCCGGCTCCTCCGCCCCACTCGTAGCAAATGAGGGGTTGGGGCCTCCGGATCGGGGCCGAACTGGGCAGGGGAGAATCGGAGGACAACCGGCGGGTGGCTGCGGGGACAGCGGTGGCAGCGAGGGGAAAAGGGGGGGCGGCCCGAGCGCCCCCCGTCTGGCCGGGGCACCCCGAGGCTTGGCGGGCCCCTCGGCCCCCGCTGGCTGTGGCAGAGCCCCGGGGCCGCCGCCACTCCCTGCCCGCCTCGCGGCCGACGCGCTACCGTCACTTCCTGCCCGGCGCGCTGAGGTCACTTCCTGGCGGAGGCGCGGCGGGAGAGGGATGCCGCGGTCCTCCCGGCGGCCTGAGGCGGGGACGGCGAATCTCGGGCCCGGCCGGGGCTCCGCGGCCTGCCCGCCCTGAGGGGGCCGGGGCCGGGCTGGGCAGGGCGGCGCCCGCGGAGGGGCGGGTCACCCCGGGACGGCAATGGCCAGCCTGGCCGCCCAGGACTCCTACCTGCAGGGCTTGGCGAGGAAGGTCTGCGTGCAGCACGCCCCGGAGTCGCGGAAGAGGAAACTTGGTAACGGAGCTGCAGCGCTTCGGCTTCTGTCCCTCCCGGGCGATCTGTGGGAGTCTGGGCCGGTGACGGGCTTGCCTCCTCGGGGTGCTTGGCCCCCGGGAGCTGCGTTGTGTCGTTTTTTAAGAAAAAACAATCTCTGCTGTAACACGGGGCCCCTGAGCACTTCTGCACACGTGGTGATTGGACGTGGGAGAGCTGGGATTTTAGTGAAGCGTGCAAGCGTGTTTGGTCTGTTTAAATCCTAGAATATGTAATTTTTAAAGATTGAGATATGCTATTGCAATGGTGGAACTTTAGTCTTCTGTAATAACTGAATGGCATGAAGTGGGAATGTAGCGTTGTCCTGTTTTGTGTAATTTGTCTTTGTCTTCTAGTGTCGAAGCCAGGCCAGCTTGAGGATGCTGGCACACAGGTCAAGAAGAAGAAGAGAAAGAAACTCAGGAAGCAAGCTGAGAAGACGAACGTTCCTTCAGTCAAACAGGCGGTCTCTAACACCAACAAACTCGCTCCAGGACAGAAAGCAGCCCCTCAAGCCAGCAAATCATCTCCACAGGGTGTTACACGGAGCGGAAATGAGAGTTTGGTCGCAGGTAGGAATACCAGATTGCCACGGTCTGGTTAAAGTTTACCGGAGCTGAGGTGGCTGCTTTTCAGTCACTTCATGCATGTATAGTTTGGAAAGCCTTTAAGAAGTTCAACTGAATTGAAAACATCTTCGCTTAGTCCATGTGCCCTGAAAGCTTACGCATGTGTATGTAAATGTGTAACATCACCGCTGGGTGGCTCTCTGGAAACAGGAGCGTTTAGTCTGAATCGCAGACTTTTTATGTGTTTGGGTAACTTCTGGGAATTAGTGCGTGGATGCAATCTCTGTCATGCCAGGCCTGCTTTCCATTATGAATCTGAAAAGCCTGACCACAAAGAATAGATGTCCTTGGCGTCTTTGTTTCCACTAGCTTGGTGCTTGTCTTCTGGCTTGTTCTGGGCATGCCAGGCCGCTCCACTGGCAGTGTTGAATGATAATATGGATAGAAAAGGGTGAATTCTAAAGAAACCCAATGAAATAGAAACTCTTGGTTTCTTTAGATTTTCTGTTCTAGTCACAGCATGTAAAGAGTTCTCAGAGCTCTTCCCATAGCCATAGAAAGTTCTTCTGTTTAGCTACCGCTGTCTTTTAAGTATTTTTATTTTCTTCCTCTCATTTTCAGGGAGCAAAAGTGAACTGGGTTCCCCTTCTTTTTCCGCAATGAATCTCCTGCGTCAGAGACTACATGAGAAGATTAAAAAAGCTTCTGGACAAGTACGAGAACTCTTAATATGTATCCATATGTGGGTTTATGCAATATAAATTCTCCCTAGCCTCCCAGGGGATGTGGGGACAAGACTACGATCTTACAAGGTTCAGGGTTTGAACGAATTCCATCTCCTAAGGAAGTGTCTGTAGGTTTTGCTGGGAGACCCGTGTCTTTTCTGCAGTCTGGAAAAATATGTGAGAAAAGGTAGGGCCTGGCTTGGAGGAGAGCATGCTTCTGCTGATTTTTAGGAAAAAGAAAAGCACGAAGAGCCTGAAAGGGAGCATAGCTACAGGGTGTTGAGAGGGAGTAAAGGGTTTGAAATGCCTTTACTGTGTCTAGTACCTCTAAAAGCTGAGCCCACGGCTTCTTGTCACAAGTAGTGCGTTTCTTAGGGGAAGTTTGAAATTGGGAACTTGAGGACATCCCACTTGTAATTCTGCTTTATCCCTTTAAGGCTTCTGATTCATGTCCATCCTTCTTTTTAGGATGATGCCAAAGAATTACCCCCAGCAGTCCTGGAGAAGAGGCAGCGAAGGAAGTATGAGAGAGAGAGAAAGAAGCGCCGAAGAAAGGAGCTGAAGATGAAGGCAAAAATGGAGAAGAAAGAAACTGAGGAGGTACCGGTAGAGCCAGAAAGCAAAAAGGAGGAGAGCACAGCTGAGATTGTCTTTAACAGGGTCGAAGTCCATGGAGAGAATGAGTTGAGCAAGCTCCAGAAGAAGAAAGAGAAGAGGAAAGCAGTGAAAGGCAATATCACTCCTCTGACGGGCAAAAACTACAAGCAGCTGCTGAGCAGGCTGGAGACCAGGAAGAATAAGCTGGAGGAACTCAAGGATAAGGACCAGAAGAAAGCTCAGGAGCTAGAGAACAAGATGAAATGGACAAACGTTCTCTATAAAGCGGAAGGCGTGAAGATTCGTGACAACGAGGAGCGTCTGAAAGAAGCTCTGAAGCGTAAGGAGAAGCGTAAAGCACAACGTCAAAGACAGTGGGAGAAGCGGACGGAAAAAGTGGTAGAAAAGATGCAACAGCGGCAGGAAAAGCGTCGCAAGAACATTCAGAAGAAGAAGAAGGATAGGATAGAGAAGAAGAAAGCCAGGGCCCGAAAGAAGGGCCGGGTTCTGCCAGAGGACTTGAAAAAAGCAGGCTTAAAGTGAGAGCGGGGCAGGCTATCCTCGCAGCCTGGGGGTGGAAGTTCTGCTTGAGGGGGGCAGGATGAACTCTTACAGAGCCGTCCGTCTGCCTGACGACCGTCCATCTGCCCAACTGTCTGTCGTCTGCCTGAGGTGGCTGTGCTACCACTGTCCCAGAGGAGGAAACCAGCCCGCGGGGCAGTTGCTGCTGTGGCTTCCCAGCTTCATAACAACCAAAAAGCCTGTCGTGTGTTTGTTTAATTAAATTAATTGTTAATTAAATGACCTATCCCAAAGCAACACCTTCTGATCGATTTATTATAATAATTATTATTATTTTCCTAAGGGGAAAATGTCAGTTGCTGTTATTTGCTGTGGTGAGCTGTAGGGTGTGGGACATGTCTCTCGAAGCCCGCGTGCGGTAGTCGCCATCCCGGCGACCGAGGGCCCCCGCCGCCCCGGGGACCGGCTTCCCGGCGGGGGGCGGGGCAGACCTGGGCGCCGCCTCCCGCGCTGCCATGGCAACGCCGGTCACGCCCCCCTTTCCGTTGCTATGGCGGCGGGCGCGCGGCTGAGGTGAGGCGCTGGCGGCGTCGGGGCCGCTGAGGGGCCCTGCCCTGAGGGGACAAGCGGGCCGCCGGGCTCTGCTCCCCTGGCCGCCGCCCTCGGACACCCCTAAACCATCAGGCGGATATTTTTAAACCCTCCGAATGCGTCGCCTGCGTTAGCAGATGGCAGAAACGCTGCGGTAGGCGTGTAGTTCCGCCTTCGGGAGAACCTCTTAAAACTTAAATGTTTTCTCTCCCCCCTCGGCCCCTAGCTCGTAAATCGCAATTCTTCTGGAAACAGGCCTGGAAGTCGTCTGCGCTGGGCCGCATGGAGCCGGTGGGGGCTGTGCGCCTTGTTCCCAGTGGGGAAGTCTACAAACAGATCTTTGAAGATGAGGTAAAAAAACCCCAGAAATGGGTAAAAGCCAAATGAGTTAATTATGTTGCTCAGTTGTTCGCTGCCTGTTAAAGCGGTGACCTCAAACCAGAGGTCAGTTACAACCTTTCTTGGTTGTGTTTGTTTTAGTACAAAATAATTATCTTCAGCATATGCTTTTTAATGCATCTACGTGTGCTCCCATGTCTTTGTTGTGTATCAGGACACGTTAACTGAAGGCAGGATCATTATAACACATCAGTAAAAGATAAACTAAGAGGCATGGTAAACCAGATTCAGGCATTTCTCACTCTACTGTTGACTTTCATTGTAACCATAAGCTAGGCACACAATCCGGTTTGCTTCAGTTTTCCTCTCTGAGGACAGGGACGCCTTTTTTTTCCTATTTTGAAAATAGTCTTGGATGAAAATTGTTATGCTTGTGCCAAGTAGTGTTAATTATTTTACCCTTCTTTTCTGCCGCCTTTCCCCCACTGTTTTTATCAATTATTTTGTTATTAATCTCTGTTCAATAGGTTGGAAAGAGCACTAACCATTTTGATTATGGTTCTTTGAAGGTTCGCTTAGTACGCTCTTTGGATAAAGTAAGGAAAAAGACTAGGTTTTCTACCAAGAGCGAAAGGCTCGCTTTGGTTAGGGATTCAGAAATTTCTACTGATGCCGGGCTACTACCGTGTTACCAGCAGAAGTATGTTGAAAGAACACCCTACAATGACTCCACAGAAAAGCCGCCGTCGTACAGGTAGGGAACAGAAGCATAAAAACCTAATTATATGTTCATGACTATAGGTATGAAGATGTAAGGTTTGCACTGGGAGCTAGACGCTCCTGAATTCTTGGTTATTGCACTAATGACTTGTAATGTACTGTCTCCTTGCCAGGTGTAAATTGAGTACAATGAGCTGCTGCCTGTTAAAGTGCAGATTAACAGGCTAATGTTTGCAATGACGTACATATTGTATGGCTTTTCTTTTAAAAAAAAAAAATTGTATGTCTTTTTTGTTCAAAGCAATCTAGACACAAGCCCAGTCTGATATATATTTCTGAACTATATTTTAAACTGTGTTAATGGTTTACATGATGATGCAGTAATGATTATGTAATGAGGGAGAAAAGAAATTAGTGTGTCCATCCTTTTCATCCTAACTCTTCTGCTGAATGATGACACCCTTATTCTCACTTCCCCCAAGGAGAGACACAGTGCCTCAGCTCCTGGGAAGAGCAGTGGGCAGATAAAGGCTATTTCCACATTTCTAGCTAGTTCTTACTTAACGGTT
Source organism: Balaeniceps rex (assembly GCA_013401315.1). Classification (NCBI taxonomy): domain Eukaryota; kingdom Metazoa; phylum Chordata; class Aves; order Pelecaniformes; family Balaenicipitidae; genus Balaeniceps; species Balaeniceps rex. The sequence continues at coordinate 9,686 of VYZW01024824.1, read as the reverse complement.
CATAGATTTTTATACCTTTTAGAGATACTGTGTATGTCTTTGTAGTTTACATGTATTAAATCTAGCTTTTATTGCTTTTTATGCCATCATTGCAATTTGAGGTTGTGATCAACCCAGGATAGATAATTGCTCGGTTCAATTCATCTCAGAAGAAGCAACACTGATTCTTTGAACCACGTTCTTTGAAGTTAGAATGATGCTTATGTTCTCTTAAATGTTACATTTTGCCAATGAAATTGAATATTATACCAATTGCAGATCCCTACTCTTACGTATTTAGTACAAATCAAAGCTTTATTCTCTTTCTGTTTCAGAGAAGCTACAGCATTTCAAAACGCTTGGAAAAGTGTAGATATAAATGCAGCTGCGGAAGTTGGATCCCTACCTGATTTTGTTGGTAAAATTTATTTCCCTTAATGTCAGATATTTTAATTTGCGTTTTTAGGAGCCACCATACGTATAGTGGTTTTAGCTGAACAAAGTATAAAGTCAAGCTCAGAAACGACCTGACACATTTTTGATGATTTGTAAGTAATTTTGAAGATGAAGAGTCTACTCATAGAAAAAAATAGTTGTAAAATTGTCAGTCAATCACAGTTTGTGTTTAGATGGTAACTTCCAGTTATGATGTAAGCAGATCTCAGTCTTGAAAGTTGCAATTTTTTGCATCATACCTGAACTTACTTCATAGCTTCCATGCTTTTATCCTTCTGAAAATCACAAATTAATAAAATCAAAGGAAATTTTAAAATATGCTTTACTATTTTCATCATACATTTGCATAGATTTCCCTTCCTGTGTAAAGCTGTTACACACTGTAATAGCTGCACAAACTACAGAGGTCACAGTGCGGATTTAGTGATTCGTTGTGCACGCATTATGTATTCTGCAGCAGCAGTTCCAAGCTACATCATCCTCATTTCTTTCTTGGCAGTTCCTGAGGAAACGGGGAGTGACATCTTAGAACGCCTGTCAGAACGCCGGCGAGGCCGTCATGAAGAAGCACTAACCTCAATGTATCATGAGCTTGCCTGCATTGCCAGGGTAAAACTGGATTTTGTAATCCAGGTAGTCTGGAGTGTTATACTAAGGTCAGGGCCTAATATTCAAAAGAACAGACTGACTTCCTTACCTTTTTAGGAGATGGAACCCTTTGTTTTGGAGCCCGGAAAATTCCTTCTGACAAAACTGATGGAATCTGATAGAAAAATTGAACTTCTGTTTAAAAAGATTGAGTTTGACACTACTCTGGAAGGTTTCTCGATTGAAGTAAGGCAGCTCACGCCATTGTCTCATCTTCAGTTATTTGTACCTGGTCTGTGTAACATGGCTTCTTATGTCATGCTGTAGTTTAAAGATATAAATGCTTGTTTGATTTTGGGGTTTTTTTGTTCAGTTGGTTGGGGGTTTTTTTGATATTTAATTTTCAGTGAGATTGTGAGTAAATCCTTCTTGCAGGGTTTGGAAGAACTGTGGAACATCATCCATCAGGAATCCTTGACCAGAAGGAAGTGGATTAGGGAAATGGATGAATCCTTAAGAAAGGTTGAATGGAGTCGAGCTGATAAAGTGAGCTGTAGTTTTAATAGCTGTTAATTAAGCATAAGATTATTATTTGCTTGTAATGCTGGATGCAGAGCAAAGAGTAGCTCATTTCCACAGGAGTCAAAGAGGTCTGCCAGGGGTTCTGTTGCGTAGGTGATTGCTGTCCTTTCACCGATAGATCATTCTCTCATTTTATACCCACATAATTGGGAGAAGATACTTCTTTTCCAGTTACAAGGTGTTTGTTTCTTCCACAATTACCTGTAGTAAAGATGCAAGGAATATGTGAGCTGCTTTTATGCTTTTACAGGTTACTTAGGTCAAACTGTCAACAGGTCTAATGTTATTTTGTTGGGACATACCTATTCTGCAGCTGAGAACGTGCACAGATGTACCTTAGCTGATTTTAGTTTGGGTAGGCTGGGTATCAGTAGCAGACATGCTACAGTTATGTAGGCTTCAGTCTGACCTGTAAAATCATTGGACATCACAGTAAACGTTTGGATAAATAAATGGATAGTCCATAAGAAAGTCCTTGCTGCTTTGTCCTTGTAGGCAGACAAAAGCTATCTGTTATACCTGTGTTAGTTTGTCCTCTCTTTGTAACGTAAACACGATGAACAGTATCACCAGTAACTTTTCTGTTTGATTAGTTATGAAAAATACCAGAGATGACCACGTTTGCTTAAATTTCATGTCCGCTTAAAACAGCCACCAGTGGATTCACTACAGATATTTGAAAGGAAGTTAGTTTGATTTTTAAATTCAGATTGCAGCCTGTCTGCAGAGCACTCGGCTATCACAGATATTAAAGAGAAATCAGTTGAGTAATAACAAAATGGAATGTTTTAGTTACTATTATGGTATCATTATGAATGATTAAATACCCATTTTTTTAAGATATTTAAGATAGGTATTTTAAGATTCACTTCTCAATCTGTCTGTCAGCCAATTGAATTTATTTTAATGGAAAAAAAATTGTCTTGTTCATATCATTGCTTAACTTGGGAAACTGATATTTGAGTTACACAATTGGGGTTTTTTTGACACTTGAGTTATACAGATTTTTTTGTTGTTGTTCTTTATTCTTTTATTGTGCAGATAACAGATGTACTGAGGAAGTATACTGTGATACTGGAGGAAATTTCCTTCTTCTTGTCAGCTGATGTTTACAGGCTCATGAATGACGAGGCCATGGTAAATCTTTCAGTCTGTTTTACCTGCGAGAAGGTAGTAATCTGAATATTCCCAGAATGTCTTTTTTTCCAACTGAAATTCATTATTTCTACCTATCAATCACTGCAATATAGGAGAGTTTTCTATTTTGCAGGATATTCTTTATCATTTGTATTCTTTTTCCCTCTACACAGAACAGGCAATTTTTTTTTTTGCATATTATATGCTGCTTTTATTCCTTTATTTTTTAATACGCAGACGATTAACAGAGCACTGTTGGCTAATCAGAGGGCAATTGCCAAGCTGTTCTTTAATCTAATGAAATCAGAGATGAAGAGGGAATTATCACATCGATTGAAATGGCAAGATAGAGTCAAGGACTGGAAGCTCATCCAAAAGAACAATGTCATTCACAGTTTCAGGTCAGAAATTTTACAATTGTATTCTGGAGTACGAATAACACAAAGTGACTAGTGTTCACTTGTGTTTTCTATAAACAGTAATATTTTTATCATTTTTCCATTATAAAACTAAAAAGCTAAAAGAACTTAGCATTCTTTTTTTACCTGATATGTATAAAACATATTTTGTATTTGTATTTCAAACATGAAATTTCCTCAAAGAAATATTTAGTTCAATGTATTCTTCCATCCTACAGAGAATTTATGGCAAATGAAGAAATACAGAATCCCCCAACTGTGAAAACAGAAATGGAAAATATGATAATGGATCAGATTTTACTTAGTGAAAGGAGACTGGAGCTTTTGCAGCACCTTGGGTATGACAAAAGAGAGAACAGGAACAAAGGAAAATAGAATTCTTTCTAGAGTTAGTGAGGGACTTGACTACAAAATGCACTTTGCTCCCTTTCAGTGTGCGATTGTACAATGCAGCAGTAAGGCAGGGCCTAAATGTCTTTTGTAAAGCTCTTTTTAATGGAAAAAATGCATTCTTGGTTTTCAATGCGCAAGTTACACTAAATAGGGGGTGATCAAGGGCTAGAAATGCAGAAACCCAAAAGTAAATCTTACTAACATTTGAAACACAGTAGAAAGGGGCAGACAAGGATGGGTAGATAAGTAAAAATTGGTGATCTTGTAAAGGCATTATTTCTGTGTGGGAGTTTAATTTGTATAATAAAGGAGTCTTGATAGAAATCTGATACTGCTATGTTTGTCCATCCTGACAAGAAGAACATGGTTTGGGTGCAATGCATTACAATATTTACAGTTTTTCTTTTACAATGTATGTAGCAACAAGATAGATTACAGGTAGTTCCTTGTCAGTAAACACTGGCCTTGAAAAACAGCAGTCATCTTGTTTTATTTTCATTGCTGATATGGCTGTAAATAAAATAAAGCACAGTAGTATGGTTACTCTGATTCATAGTTTTATCCTTTAAGAACTGATTGGATTATGTTTGAAGATATCTCACTCTTGTTTGCTATTTCAATAGTGATTTGTTGCCTCCAACACATACAAAAGCTGAGATAAATGAATGGTACAGATCTTTGGTGAATTTAAACAAAAGTATAGGTAAGTTGGGAAATCATAAAAACAGTCTGGAATTCAAGCAATTCTTTCTTTCTTTTTTCCAGGCAGTAATGACTCAGACAGTTGCTTCGAAAGTATATGTTTGCTATATTCTTTGTTCCATGTGTTTCCATGTACTTTCTAAGTTGCTTTGAGCTGGCAATATGACCGAAATAAGCTGTCTGTTGCATCACCTCCCTTTTGCCAGCACAAACATTTTTGCATGGTGAGATCTAGCAGAAACTGACTTGGTTAGAATTAATCTGGGGAAAATAGAAGGTTAATTTTAATGCAGATCAGTTCTCAATCATAAAAAATACTCCTTTTTACCTCTTGGAGAATGAGAGGGGACATATTTGAGATGCTTCCTTTCTCTGAGTCCTGTGGTGTGCCTTCCCTCTGTGTGTCTACCTTCTCTGTCTCCAGAGCACATCCTGTCTTAATGTTTGTAGCCTGTATAGTAGCAAAGAAGTTGCTGCCAATTGTAAATAAGTCGCTACTTTTAAGCATAATGATAAAAAGATTTGTATTAAAACATCTTGGTTTATTGGTTGACAGTGTCGTAGAAGTGTGAAGACACTACTGGGATATATTACCTGTGCTGAGACTCAGCACAGGTCCTCTGTCATGTTGCCATTTCACACTGCACTGTGAAATACAGAAATCTTTATAATGGTCTGTTCTTCCATATCCTTCAGATACCCACAACGCGCAGTGTATGATGAAAATACACAGCCAGTATGAGATGGTCCAGCAAAAATGTTTGGCAGAAGTGCAGTTATGCAAGGTTAGTATCATAGCTTTGCAAATTCTTGGAAGGACTGTTGGTGACAGCATACAATGTGTTGTTACAGTAATACGTGTTTGAGGATCCACCAAACATTGAGATAACAAGTGAAATTACTTTTTAACCTCTGTCTTATTCTGTTACAAAACTTACTGTCCATTTTGTTTCACAGTAGCATGTGGTATTTGTACTTGAAATGTGTAAAAGCAGTAACAAATGCCAGTAATGAAAGGAGTACTGTCCCACATTTAGGTGGAGGACACAGAGTCAGAACCCTCAGCCTTTGTGCTGAACCTGACATCTTGGGAAAGAAATTCCATCTCTCTGCCTCAATTTCTCCCTTTGTGTCCGAATAGAATTGTACTGTTTACTAACAGAATGTGAGGTCTAGGAGGTTGAATCTTTCTCTATCCATTCACAAGAAAAGAAGAAACACT
>VYZW01024823.1:22045-47127 GCA_013401315.1 Balaeniceps rex | reverse complement strand
ATACAAGCAGAAGGACTTCCTAACCCTTAACTATCAACTCAAAAAGATGTTAAAACCTTCTTTCTAGCTTCTAAAAGAATCTTGTAAACTATAAATTAGTGAGAAGAAAGAAGATGCTTATTCTAGAGTAACTGTACGAGACCAACGTAATATTTATGCTATCACATCAAATTTTTGAAGTTTAATTAATTTTTCTATGCCACCCGAAAAAAGGTGTAAAAACCCAAGGGTTTAAGCCCTGTATCTGTGGCAGATTAAATATTATCTCTGTATTGTTTTGGTTTTGGCTCAGCAATGCTTACTTGGAAATCAATGACTTCTAAGTACAGAAAAATATCTGCCCCATTGTTTAAGGTTTAATCAAACGACAGCACAGTTCATATTAAAAATATATCTTTAAAATACATCCTTTGAATACATACAAGTATCACAACTAGTAAATAATATTGCAGGAAGACATTTAGAATTAAATTTACAGTCAGATAAGCACATTTAAAGTACTAGCAATTAAAAAAGCCTGTAGTTTAGAATGTCCAAGGTGACTGTTCTTTGTGAACAAATTCTGATTTTCTTACAATTAATTAGAAAATATTCACAAAAAGATGTAAGCACAGAAAAACACTTGAGAACTATTTAGACACTAAAACCTAAATTCCACAGGGTTATTCTGGTACCGTATTTTTCACATGATCAGAAACTAAAAACAGAATTGCAAGGGGGTAAATCACAGCTCTTCTCAAGTCAGCTCCTGTAGAGATCCTGGGCGCAGGATTCTACTACTGTCCTCATTATTTCTTTTTGGCTATTTGTTTTCTTTACTCCTCTAAGTACCTTCCATTTCAGAATCGAAATTTGAACTAATGACTATTACACTTCACTAGATAAGAACTGAAACAATGTCAATCAACTCTGGATCATGCTCTTCATTATGCTTTTTTTGAAAAGCGTACTGTAAATGTAAGAAAACAGCTACTGCTCACTTTTGGACTAATTTTTGCACAACAGCTGCAGTGAAAGCCTATGTCATAAAAACATTAAGCTACAAGTAAAAAAAGTTAGTGTATTCATTATCTGCCAGAAACTACATTCCTAAAGAACTATATTCAGTAGCATCAGCACTTGAAGATTAAAAAACCCCAAAGTTTAAATGAAAAAAAAAAAAAAATCATTAAATGTTTTAANTTGAGCTCTTTCCTCCTCCCATTCAATGCACTTATTCAAAATGAAACATGTCTCTAACTCTCCTAAAGAAAAATAGGTTAGCTTTTTAGAGAAGAGCTGATCGTGAAACAAACTCAATAGAATTTTTTTTTTTCAGAGAGACTAGATTTTCTTTGCATCGTTTAAAAATGAGAAATAAAGACTTCAGTAACTGATTTAAGAGCTAAAAAAGCAAGTATGATATTCAACTGAAATATCAGTCTTTCTAGTATATTGGTCTCATTGAAATCAATGGGAATTAGCAAAGAGNATCAATGGGAATTAGCCAAGAGTAGATGCAGTTCTGAGACCAATGTCTTGAGAAGGAAGAGAAGCACAGGGGGAAGGGCTGGTTAGATATGGCTGACTTGATTCTACAACATGAAGTTTGTTAAGTCCTATCAATAGTTAGCTTTATTTAAAAAAAAAAAACAAAAACCAACCAACGCAAACCTACCCTCCACCCTCCCCAGAGTCTGGAGTAGAGAATAAAAAAGCTACAAAAGACAGTACAATGGCCAGAGTTTGCAGCACCATTGACCTAGGCTCACATGATCCCTAATACATATTTTGGCATTTAAGTGGATTTCCGAAAGTACAAAGATGTTTTCCACTCAGGCGTTTCCAATTCCTTTTCATGTGAGATTGTTTGTACTTTCATTTCTTAACACCTAAATTTTTAAAAAGCCTTACTACTGTGAAAAATAATGGAGGGAGGTTTTGGTTAAAAAGATCATTCTCTTATTCTTAAAATATCTGTTGTGATTAAGTGGCTATTTGTCCATTTAAAAATTAAATATAATATTCATTTATTACACTCTTTAATTCACATGATTAAAGCTCCTGACTGAAGAGGTTCAGAACAGTACTGTTTTAAACACATTTTAAAACCTTACCTTCTTCTTCTCCGTCTTGTTCTAATGCTGCGCTTTCTTCTTCAAAACTTCCAATACCTGATTCTATTTGAGGAGCTTGGTTGTGTTGCTGACTTAGTTTGTTGCGAATAATGCTGATTTCTTTCTTTAACAGCTTTGCTCTTTTGCTCCTTGACCCACTGGATTTCATTGCACAGGTGAGATCAAGTTTTTCTAACAACTCTCTCAGCTGTTCTTCCAAGGACATATGCGCTCTGTTTGCAGGATTCAGTAACCTATCCACTGAAGTCAAAATACGTATAATTGAAAATGTGTTAGTGTTTCCCAAAATATTTCCCAGAATAATAATACCAACAGGAGGAAAAAATAAATCTCACTTGCCAGAATTAAAAAATGACATTCAAAAAGCTACTTAGATTACAGTATTAGTAGCTTCACCATTACCAGTGAAGAGATGTTGAAATTAATTCCTACTATATAATTACTATTCTTCTTGATCAGCATTTTGCTCAAGAAAACTAAGTAGTAGAGCAAAGAATTAAAGTCAGAAGGAAGACATAAGCAATCCTTCCCACCCTTATAGATTATTTCCTTCTTGTCAAAGAGAAGGGCAAGATTACGGTTATAAAAAGTGTTAATTATTCTCCTTTACTGCCAAAACCTCAGGAAACTGGTATGTATGTCAAAAGAAGTCATTTTAATTCCTAGTATTACAAACGTGCCTGATTTTTTAATTTAGTAGGTTATTTAAGAATGTGCTTAAGTTTATGCACACTGGTAGTCATTCTCCATGACTTACAAGCATACAGAATCATGTGAAAGAAAGCGCTCAATTTAAAAACCTTTTTCATGTATCTTGTTAAATTAGGACTGGCATTGTCAAAATCAGAATCTGGATAACACTGTTTTCTAATGACAGATCTAGTAGAATAGAAAGACTGGATTCTTTCAAGCAATGTTTTTAATGGGGGCGGAAATCTGGTCAGCAAACTGAACAGCAACAATCTTAAACATCTGTATGGAATGTACACACTGTGTATAATGAAAAATGCAACTTTTAAAAATAATCCAAAAACATCTTACCATCTTCCCAAGAGAAAGGCTGGGGTGACTCAAGTTTAGGCCGTTCAGGTAAGTGCATTCCAGTTTCATTATTATAACCGATTCCTTCAGCATCTCGCCTAGCTTGCCTGAGAACTACACCTCCTTGATCTCTTAACCGCACTGCAGCTCTATAGAATATTGTATCTTTTGCATTATATTTCATACAGTTATCTATGATAAGATTGAAGTCCTCTTCAAACTCACTGAGGTTTTTATAGCCTTGAGCATCTAACCGTTTTCGCATGGTAGAGAAATCCATAGGATGTTTAATATGATCCAAATAGTCTGGAACCTTTGAATAAATATTTAAAACACGAATGGGTAAAATTATCTTACTACAGACAAAGTAACATTAGCTACTAACTGATCCACATTTTCTAACACATTTCGTAACACCTCAAATTAAGAACTTCAAAATGTAGCTTAGAATTGCACATCTTGATATTGCAAACATTTGCACACCAACAGAAGTTTACATATTACAAGATTCTGCATCTTAGGTAACAAGTTGGAGCTCTCCTAACAGATGCTGAAATTACATGTTTTTAGAATTCTGTGTTTTTATGTACATACTAAATGTATATTTATGCATATGCATACTTACAAATGTATGTATTTATACACATGTACACATACGTATAATATATACATGTATATGTATTATATGCACGTGTATATATGCCATTTATATAGACATGTATAGATGTCTACATGTTATTTATACGCATGTGTAAATGTGTTGTATATGTACGTATGCATGCATACACACACACACGTACACTCTAAGTTTATCTGGTTTCCCACTGAATGAAAAGGAATTTCACCTGCAAGTAAAACACAGTATCCACATTTCAATTTTTAAGACACCCTTCGAGTTTGCTTTATCAAATAATCTTATCGCAAAAGATCAATATGTGCCCATGTTATTCTGTAGAAGTATTTCCCAGAAATTATTTTGGTACATGAGCATAAATAGACTTTCATAGCAGTAAGTCAGAACTCGTAACATAAATTATCAGAATAGAGATTAAAAGGTAACACGGCTCCCAATTCTGCATGCAATTTTTCTTGTACTTGAGTGCCACCAAGTCATATCTAAACATAACGAAATACAGCTTAAAACGTACCTCTTTAAGGTTCACTGGCTGAGCAAATATACGAGCAGAATCCTTTTCCTGCAGCTGATCCAGAACTGATCGCAGAAGTACAGTGAATGGAGTAAGCTGAAGTTCCATAGCAACCTGCTCAATCTTGACCTAAAGAAGTAATAATTACCTCATTGAGCATTTTTCATTAAGATACCGTTTTAAAGTGGTTTTGCAGCAACAGTAAAGTACTTTAGGTATGAAACACAATATAAATATACTTTAAGTAAATGAGTTCAGTGCTACTTTCAGTATCATCAGTTGGCATTCGTCTGACATACAAAGTCATCAGCTGAAAATATAAGAAAAATCATTCTCATCCCTTCATTGTAGACTCAACGTAAACTTGAGCTTCTCAGAACTCAAATTTGTATTTTATCTATAAATGAATTTTGTTCCATTTTTAACTGTTATTTCTTTTCTTTGAAAAGATGTTACAGAAGAACAGCTTCATATTTTGCCAATGATGCGAAAATAAGAACAAGAATTTAAAAGTAACATGTTTAAAATCAAATTTCAGTTGTAGTGCCATATTCAAAGTGTAAAAAGAGAATTCGATGAACATTTACAGGCTACATAAGACCAAAACAAAGAGTAATTTTAAAAACAATGTTCTATGTAAATTTCAAGAAAATAATTTAAAAAAACCAGAATCAACAATGTCTTCAAATACTTGATCATCCTTCAGAATCTTCATTATTTTTGACAATATTACAACTCCTCTATAGTTTTATTTTCAGGCCATTTAAAGAGTTATCAACATTGAAACAGTCTTGTTATGGCAAAAATAAATTCTTAATGACACTTTAATGGTGTGTATATACATGTAAACGTGAACAAAGTATACACACACACACACATAAAATACATTTGTATAAATAATAATACATAATAAATGTGTATAGCAAGTGATATGTGAATGTACAGGAATGGTGCACGCAACTCCAGAAAGCACTCAAGAATTACAAACTGTATTAGCTTGCAATGAATATTCACAACTTGCAAAAAGTAAAAGCTGAATGGTGTTTTTATAAATAAGGACAATTAAAGACTCATAAGTACAAACATTTTGCTTTCACAGTTTTTATATAAAATATTATCTTCCTGCATTATCGCTTCCTCAAATCTCTTCTCCCCACAATGTTATCTCTAGAATGTTGTAGGACTTAGATGCAGCTTTTTTCTTCTCTGACAGGACAATAAAAGTGCTACTCAATACAGGCATTCGGAAAACCTGAAGAGATAAAATTTTCTGCAGTTCTTCAGAAACCAATTGCCTTTGCAAGTCTTAACAGAATGGCTCGTTAAATAATTTCTCTCCACCAATGCATGCAGCGTGGACAAGAAACAGGAGTTGGAAGCCACCGGGCTGCTAGAAAGCTATGACCTAGTTGCCATTACTGAAACTTGGTGGGACGAATCCCATGACAGGAGTGCATCTGTCAATGGCTACAGGCTGTTCAGAAGGGACATGCAAGGAAGGAGGGGCAGAGGTGTTGCCCTCTACATCAAGAAATGGTTAGATTTTGAAGAGCTGTCTCTGAAGAATAGCCACAAGCAGGTTGAAAGCTTATGGGTAAGAATCAGAGACTGAGGCAACAAAAGGAACCTTGTGGTTGGTGTCCACTACAGGCCTCCCAATCAAGGGGAGCTTATTGACAAAGCCTTCTTACTCCAGCTGCAGGAGGCAACACGCTCGCAGGCTCTCGTCCTGCTGCAGGACTTCAACCACCCCAACATCTGCTGGAAAAGTAGCATGGCAAGCTGTAGGCAACCCAGGACACTCCTGGAATGCATTGAGGATAGCTTCTTAAGCCAGGTAATAGCCCTACCAGAGGGCGTGCGATACTGGACCTGTTGGTCACCAACACAAGTGAGCTAATCAGTGACGTCAAGACTGGAGGCAGCCTGGGCTGCAGTGACCATGCACTGGTGGAGTTCGCAGTCCTCAGGAATACGGGTCAGGCGAAGAGTGTAGTCAGGACCCTGAATTTTAGGAAAGCAAACTTCCAGCTCTTCAAGCAATTAGTCAATAGGACCCCCTGGGAAACTGCCCTCTGGGACAAGGGAGCAGAACAGAGCTGGTAGATCTTTAAGGACGCCTTCCATAAAGCACAAGAGCTCTTGATACCCAGGTATAAGAGATCAGGAAAGGAAGGCAAGAGACCAGCATGGATGAGTTGAGACCTGCTGGTCAAACTAAAGGGCAAGAGGGAAATGCACAGGCAGTGGAAGCAGGGACAGGTATCCTGGGAAGAGTATAAGGATGCTGACCGGTTGTATAGGGATGGGGTCAGGAAGGCCAAGGCACAGCTGAAGCTGAACTTGGAGAGGGATGCAAAGAATAATAAGAAGGGCTTTTACAGGTATGTCAGCCCGAAAAGGAAGGTCAAAGAAAGCGTACCCCCTGTGATGAGCAAGACTGGCAAACTGGTAACAACAGACGAGGAGAAGGCTGAGGTACTCAACAACTACTTTGCCTCAGTCTTCACTGGCAACCTCTCTTCCCCCACCTCTCAAGTGGATGGACTGCAAGACAGGGACTGGGGGAGCAAAGTCCCTCCCACTGTAAGGGAAGATCAAGTTCATGACCACCTGAGGAACCTGAACATACATAAGTCTATGGGACCTGATGAGATGCATCCCAGAGTCCTGAGGGAATTGGCTGACAGTCGCCAAGCCGCTCTCCATGATATTTGAAAAGTCATGGCAGTCAGGTGAAGTCCCCCATGACTGGAAAAAGGGAAACACTGCACCCATTTTTAAAAAGGGTAAAAAGGAGGACCCTGAGAACTTCCGACCTCTCAGCCTCACCTCTGTGCCTGGGAAGATCATGGAACAGATCCTCCTAGAAGCTATGGTAAGGCACGTGGAGGAAAGGGAGGTTATTTGAGACAGCCAGCACGGCTTCACCAAGGGCAAGTCTTGCCCGACCAACCTAGTGGCCTTCTATGATGGAGTGACTACATCAGTGGACAAGGGAAGAGCTATGGATGACATCTGTCTGGACTTCTGTAAAGCCTTCAACACGGTTCCCCACAACACCCCTCTCTCTAAATTGGAGAGAGATGGATTTGATGGATGGTCTGTTTGGTGGATAAGGAATTGGTTGGATGGTCACATCCAGAGGGTAGTGATCAACGCCTCAATGTCTGGATAGAGATCAGTGACGAGTGGCATCCCTCCAGGGGTCTGTACTGGGACCAGTACTGTTTAGTATCTTCATCAATGACATAGACAGTGGGATGGAGTGCACCCTCAGCAAGTTTGCAAGCAACACCAAGCTGAGTGGTGCGGTTGACACACCTGAGGAACAGGATGCCATTCAGCGGGACCTGGACAAGCTCAAGAAGTGGGACCCTGTGAACCTCATGAGGTTCAACAAGGCCAAGTGCAGGGTCCTGCACCTGCATCAGGGCAGCCCCTCGTATCAATACAGGCTGGGAGATGAATAGATTGAGAGCAGCCCTGCAGAGAAGGACTTGGGGGTACTGATGGATGAAAAGCTGGACATGAGCCGGCAATGTGTGCTCGCAGCCCAGAAAGCCAGCTGTATCTTGGGCTGCATCAAAAAAAGTGTGGCCAGCAGGTCAAGGGAGGTGATTCTCCTTCTCCAGTCCACTCTTGTGAGACCCCACCTGGAGTACTGCATCCAGCTCTGGAGCCCTCAACACAAGAAGGACATGGAACTGTTGGAGCGGGTCCAGAAGAGGGCCACAAAAATGATCAGAGGGATGGAACACCTCTCCTATGAAGAAAGGCTGAGAGAGTTGGGGTTGTTTGGCCTGGAGAAGAGAAGGCTGCGGGGACACCTTACTGTGGCCTTTCAGTACTTAAAGGGGGCTTAATAAGAAAGATGGGGACAGACTTTTTAGTACAGCCTGTTGTGACAGGACAAGGGTAATGGTTTTAAACTAAAGGAGGGTAGATTCAGACTAGATATAAGGAAGAAATTTTTTATGATGAGGGTGGTTAAGCACTGGAACAGGTTGCCCAGAGAGGTGGTAGATGCCCCATGCCCGGAAACATTCAAGGTCAGGGGGGATGGGGCTCTGAGCAACCTGATCTAGTTGAAGATGTCCCTGCTCACTGCAGGGGGGTTGGACTAGATGACCTTTAAAGGTCCCTTCCAAACCAAACCATTCTATGATAATTTTATGTATTTTAAACAGTTTGTGTGAGTGCACGCATGCACGTATGTGTCTTTTTATCCTCATGTAGGATCAAGAAAAACACTGTAGTCCCTCTGTTGCAAAAGCTGTGTGTGAGAATACTTAAACTATCTTTCCTTCAGAAAAGTTTCACCAAATTAAAGGGTACTTCATTTACCTGTTCTCTTTTTAATTTTTCACGCTTACGTATAAGTTCAATCAACAAACGCGCTCTTTCAAGATCATGGCGCAGCCTTTGCCAGTATTTCAATTTTTCTTTTAAGGCTTGCATTTCTTCATCATCTTCTCTCTAACAAAAGAATCAAAAGGTTTTCATGAAATGAAAAACACTAACCTCTTTTTATAAGCTAGTTTTATGCAATTACAGAACGTGTTCACAGGAAAGGAGAAACTACCATCTTATAGTTACAGCACTTGTTCATAAGCTTCATAATGCAACAAAAGAAAACCTCTAGTCAGGGCATCTTCTCGAGTTTCTCAACCGTCTAGCTGAAAACAAAATCTAGAAACTGGAAAGTGATCCTATGGGGAAGGCTATCAGAAAAAAGCAATATAGCAAACAGCAACCTAGCAGTATAACGAACTGCAAACTAAGATTCAGTATTTTCATATCAAAATCCAAAGCAGGTGAACATCATCAGCTTCTTCAGAAACTCAAGCCTGGTCCACCTGCCTTGCACCCAGCAGAATTAGGACACACTTGTAACAACAAAATTGTTATGACTTCTGAAGACAGGAAATGAAAAGCAGTTTATTAAATAATACAGTAACTTCAAATGGTACTGCAAATGGGTAATGCAGTAATACAACCTTTCAGTGAATGGATGAAAGAATTTAATTCACACATTTTTAGGAAGAAGTACTGTTTAAACACTTGCAGTATTTAGTTTGATTTGTACATACAGAAAACAGAGCCTTTCTTGTTTGTTTTTACTATTTTTCATAAGAAAAAGTATTCAAATGGTATTGGTAATTCACGAGAAACAAGGCCATAAAAAAGTAAAAGTCCTGATATTAGTACCAAGTACACAAAAGAAACACCTGCTTTGGAAAATTATTATATTTAAAATAAATATTTTCTAAAAGAATCTCAGAAAGACATCCAAAGCTTTGTATGCTTGCCTGTAACTAGCATAATGCAATATACACTTGATAAGTAATCGTCATGGGGTTTTTTTTAAACTAAATCAAACAAACAATAAATTCTGTAAGTTATAAAAAACAGAAGACAGAGGAATAAAGGAAACTGGCTAAGCAGATGAACAATAACCAACGTTACAAATTGTTACGTTACAAATTTGCTTTGACAAATTGTCAAAGCAAAAACCTCCTCAACAGAAGGATAATTTAGAAATAGCATAGATCCTCTAAAGGAAGCTTGTGCAATTTTTCAGACAGAAGGTTCTAAAAACAGAATTGCAAAAACTGGCAGTTTAAAAAAATATCCAATAGATTTTCGAGTGCTATGATTCTATGACCTGCATCATATTTTATTGCTTTATACACTTTGTAAAAGTAAAGGCAAGTACCTGTGGAAGCTATGAAGTTAGTTTTATTCAAATCTCTGACTTCACTGAAGTTGAAAATCCTTAACTATCAACTATCTCTGTATTACAATATAGNTTCAAAAAAAAAAAAAAAAAAAAAAATCACCAAAAAAACAAAACCACAAAAAAAAGACTGAAAAATCGTAGCTAGAAAATTCTAGTTCCCTTTCCTAGTGACTATTACTACTGACAATTATAATTTCTTTTAAGGAGTTAAGTCTTGACTTAGACACATAGTAATTTAACTGTTGAGGGTCAGAATAGTTCAAAGTAAATTTTGACAAAACAAATATTAGTATGTACATTTTCAGTTCCTTAAAATTCTCAGAGACTCACTGAATTAGAAAGTCTACACTGCCACTAATTGCTGTTCTCCTACACCCCTTCATCTCCGAGTACAGATCCCACGTGCAGAAAAGCAACCTAACTGTTAATTGACATAGTTATACAACTTTTTCATAGTTACACTATGAAAGTACGCTTTTTCAGGACCAAAATTAAGTTGTGGCTATTGCTAAAAGTGGAAGGCTTGTCCTCCCTTTGCTTTTAGCCATTCAGAGTCCACTCTTTTGCCCTATGTAATTGCATAGTTCATGAAACTGGGGAACTGACCCTTCTGAAAGCTAAGTCAACAAAATCATACCAGTTTTAGGGTGGGTCAGGAAACTTAAATACAGCAAGGAAAAAAAAGAATGTTACTTTGTTACACCAGGTCTTGGGATAGCTTATTAGAGACTTAAGTATTTGGCTAAATCTGAAGGTGCAGTTGCGCTTTTTTTTTTTTTTAAAAAAAAAGATGATTCTTTTAGTTGAATCAGTTTGATCAATTTCATTCCATAAAATAGGCAGGTAGGTGTAAATATGCAGACATGACCCAAAGTATTCAAAAGCACCTTGTTTGCTTTTTTTTGGTGCATACCTACACTCCCTTCTTGAACGTCACTCCGGCTTGGGGATTAATAGCAAGCCTCCAATTTTTTGACACTTCTATGCAAATGTTGGCAGACACAGTTGTAACAGCTAAGATAAACCCCTTTTACCCTAACTTATTTATTATCTGACATACAACATATACCTTAATTAGATTACAAGATCCAGGCAAGTTGAAAAGAGTAGGATGCACTGGTTTCCACTATCTAACTAGTAAAAACTTGGATAAAAAGAGTTCCTTTCAAAATTTTTAGTTTTCAAAAGCTTTCTGACAAGGAAGGTTTCTATTAACTTCCTGGTAAAGAGTTCTTCTCCCAAACCTTTCTTTCTGTAACAAAGCCAGAAAGCTTCTTCTAGCTGATGACACCAGAAAAATTTAGAAAGAAACTCTGTGGTATTTTCTGATGGACTTAGTTCTTGCTGAACACCAAATATTATCTATAAAAGCTAAAACTGACACATTTATTAATATTTGGGAAGAGGAAAACACTTTAAGGCTACACACAGAACACGCATCAACTGAGAACTGGCCTTCATCTCCAACTCCCACCATGAGTATGTTACGAGTCTCTGAATACTAGCAGGAATACTGTCAGTGTACCAACGCATCACTCCTTATGCTGGATGTGAATACATGGGGACAGCCTCGCTCCCTACAGGGACTGTAATTCAGTATGAGCCAAAGAAAAATAGAATTACAGTGATGAAACTGGATCTTGATCAATAAAATTAGTTTTATTAAGACCCTCTGCTAGCACTTGTATGCCAATCGGTCAACTTGTGTTCTTACTGAAATCTTCTTCACCAGCAAAACCCTAGTCACCAGCACCTTCCACTTTGTTTCTCCAAACAGCAATTTTAAACCAACTTCACCACAGCAGTAACAAGCTACTACACTTAAATTTCACGCCTTGTTTTTATTCAAGCATTAAGTACAGGAAAAAAAAATAATAATGGGGATGTAAATTTATTAGGGTATTTCCAATACCTTCCCTGAATTTCTAGGTGGAGAGAGAGGTGACAGTATAAACCATTCTTTCAGAGGGTTCCTTGTTCCTGCAGATGGTGAGGTAGTATATAAGCCAAGATCTTTTTGCCTGGCTTAGAATTGTTAGTTGATGTAACATCACCTTCAAAGGCATATCGTAACTGAGCTCTGAAACACATTCATTAGGAAGTAATTCTAAATCACGGGATGCTTGTCCCCCTGCCAAATTTGTTCTAGCAAACAAACATTAGAGAGGGCTCAAAACCACCTTCCAGTAGGCATCTTGAAACCATTTTCAGGGTTTTGGTTCCTCATCTTAACATTTCTTTTCAGTTTTAATAAAAACAATAATAATAATAATTCCCCTGAATCTGTATTACATCAGTGTTTATGTTGCTTTGACTGAAAACCTGTTTAGGTTTCTTGACATTCTGACCTCTCACATGAAATAAGGTAAAAAGAATTTTCCCATCTAGACCGAAATGAACAGAATAATGATCCATAGCTCAAAATTTTGAGGCTTTCTCACAACAGCTATGTCACATCTGTTTATTAAAGTCTTCATTATGGTTTGGCTTGTACTTGGAGTAAGGAAGATGACTAATGCATAAATGCTTTGCAGTTATGACTACTTTAATAGGTATTATAAATACATATTGAAGATGCTATGGAGAAGACACAATGTCGCAGAACACTTGCTACTCACTGAAAAGCAATACCTACACATTTCTCATTAACAGAATAATTTAATACTCTGTTTTGCTTGAAATTTGCTTTTTCTTTTCAAAAGACAAAGTTAATTTCAATTATAAGTTTTTATGCATAAAGTCTCAGAAGTGCCCCAATTTTTAATAAATCAATATAAATATTTTCCAATTAATTGAGAAAATATTTTCATTCTTTTCTTACTGAAGAATAGTGCATAGTTCTGAAATTAGAAAAGAAAAGAAAGAAACAGTGCTTGTACAGGAGTACAAACAGGCAAAGGGATTTTCAACAGCTCCTATCTAAGGTTTATTTTATTATAATCAAATATCGATTACAAGAATCTTTTATTTTTGTAGTTACTATTTAAATATTTAGAAATGTTGCAGTCTCATCATGCCATCTCAACAGGAAAAGTACTTCCCAACTACCAACTAGCACGTATAATTTTTTCAGACACTAACTATAGTCTAGGTCTATACTGCCACATAAGCCCTGGACTTTTGTGCTTGATTCTATTATTTTTAAGGACTCAAGCTCATTTTAAAAAAAAAGTCTACTATCTGAATAAATTAATTTCAGCTATTATTAGATAACTGCCAGGCACCACTCTTCAGAATAGAAACTTCTCATACAGAATTAAAAGATTAATCAAAGATTAAATGTATAATAAAAATATTTTAGAGACATTACAACTCAAAAAATAGTATTAAAATGGAGTAATATAGAAGCAATGAAAGAAAGATAAACAAGTAGCCAATTTATATTCAAAGTTAATTCCACCTAAAAGGAATCCACCTAAATTCCACCTGAAAAGAATTTGAGCATCTTAGCTATGACGAAAGGCTGGCTGGGACTGTTTAGCCTGGAGAAGAAAAGGCTCGGGGTGGTGGGGAGGGGCGGAATCTCATCCATGTATATAAATACCTGAAGGGAGGGTGCAAAGACAACTGAGCCAGGCTCTTTTCAGTGGTGCCCAGTGACAGGACCAGAGTCAATGGGCACAAAGCAAAAAACAGGAGAGTCCATCTGAACATCAGAAAACACTTTTTTTTTTTTTTTTTTTTTAGTGTGGGGGGGGCTGANCTGTGAGGGTGACTGAGCACTGGAACAGGTTGCCTAGGGAGGTTGTGGAGTCTCCACCGTTGGAGATATTCAAAACCTGTCTGGACATGGTCCTGGGCAACTGGCTCTAGGTGGCCCTGCTTGAGCAGTGGGGTTGGACCAGATGACCTCCAGAGGTCCCTTCCAACCTCAACTGTTCTTAGAATTATTAATTAGTTTTTTTCATGAAAAGCTAAGAAAAGAAACAACACACAAAAAGGACAGATCAAATAATTAGGAAGCGGTGTTTATCATGGTATTTTTATGACTCCATCAATTAATGACTTAAGCAGCAAATAGCAATGCAATTCAAACAAAAATAATAGTTAAGCTTTAAAGGGGAAAAAAATCTCAATTTAATACAAGTAAATGATTATAAAATGCATTCTTAAGTTCTAGAGGCTATTATTTTACAGGAACAATTCCACTGGAAGTCAAACACCTGGAGAATGGAAAGAACACAGCCAACTACATTTTCAGTTCAATTAAAAAAGGTAACTGGGATGCAGTAAGAATTTCCATATCATGATGCTTCACAGCATTTCAAGATCTACACACATGGATCCATATACAGAATTCAGAAAATAATTTTTAATTATTTTCAAAGCCACCTAGTGACTTGAAACTAAAACAGTAAAAGACCTGCCAAAATCTCTAATGTCACTGAAGAGCTGTTAATATTACAAAAATGGGAAGCAGAAGAGTACCGCTTTCTGAATCTGATACACATCTGGAGTGACTGTTTTTCTGTTTTTCAGCAATTCTGACTGGTAAACATGTACAACTTTAACCAACCGAGATGTATTTTGGATAGGATGAGTTTTACTTGAGCATATTTTGCTCAAGTATAAATTTATGCTTGTCTACAATCCCACTTAACTATGTCAAAAGTGAAACTAGAAGTTGAAACAGGTCTTTGAACTTCATCAACAACTTGCTTTGTTCTGTTATTACCGAACAAGGTGGGCAATAAGGATCTGAATTCGAAAACTGTAAAACTAGCATGTCTAACCTTTACTCTGTAGAAATCCCTGTTCTTCTCAGTTGTAAGTGTCAAAGATGGCATTTGCTTTGCATCTTTTGATGAATTTAAAATAGAATTTTTTTTTTCTTACTAACTCATAGCACATTGAGGAATGAGTTCCAAAAAGACACAATACTAGTCAATGAACAATGGTATTAGGATTAGTTTTGGTGACAGTTTTTGTGAAACATTTAAGCGAAACAAAAGAACCCCCCCCACCAATATATATATTTTTTTCATATCTCACAAATTAAAAAGGATTAGATAATGCCCGATTTCCAATACAGGTCATATTACTTAAGAATAAGGTAAAGAATTTACTCAGTGCTGAATAAGAGAAAGTTTTTACTCCATGCTATGTTTCCTGGTTAATTTTTTACTCTACAAAATAGAGATTTTCTGATTTCTTCTAATAAGTAAAAAGTGTGTCACATACCTGTTGTGTGTTTCTTTGTGACTGTAAACTGGACTGCAGCCTTCTCAACAGAGGAACACCATTCCTAGATAGTCTTTTAAGCAACCAGTAACTGTGCACTCGTTCAACAAACTGCTTCTTCCGCTGAATGGCCACCTGATTCATAATCTTATTTAATCTAAAATATGGAAAAACTTATATTGTATTTTTCGCAGCAAAGCATAAAAGGTATTTGTCTATGGAAGTTAAACATCAGACATATATGAATGTATAATGTAACAACAGCAGCGATCACCGTATTACTACTTTCTTTCAATGACATCCCTTTCGGTACACTTATTTCTGAGCAAATACAGCTGCTTGACACTGTAGTTGCTACCACATACGTCAAGGTACTTTATAAAGCTAAAGGGTATCAATTTTTTCATGATCATTATCTCAAGAGCAATCCCAGATTAAGGCTGAGAATAAAGCTTTATGTGCATTTTAGAATAATTTTCCTGTTGAAAATAAAATCAGAAATAAAGCTCTAAATCCCTACAGAAGTTTTCAGATCATTTGTTGCCATCTTCACACAGAATTAGTAGTTTATTTTAAAGACAATATATCTTCAAACTTTTTACATAAAAACATGCAACAAAAAGCTTGTATTACTCATCTACTAATATTAAAATTTTGGTAAATAAAGCAAACAAAAAATGTAAAACAGAACACTTATGATTTTACCCCACACATATGATGAAAATATCGACAAAGATGAAAGAGAGGACAATACAAACAGTCAAGCACAACATCTTGATTAAATAAATAGTATTTTTTCCAAACTTGTTTTTTAACAGATGCAAATACTGTTTACATTATTTGGTTTACAAATACTCTAGGAAAGTGATATATGAACATCACACGCAACGAACTTGACTTTTTTTTCAAATAATGACACATTAAAATGTCCAAGTCTCACACACAACACTAACCTCTCAAAACTTAGATTCGAAAAAAAGTTTATCTGAAACAGATCTTTAACTCTCTGTGCCTACATTATCTTGAAATCATGGCAAAAATATCAAAAAAGCATTGATGGTCGTAGAATGAAAAGGTCTTTATATGATATTGCAGGGATTTCTCACTGGTGGCAGCCCTTGCAAAATTAACACAAGCTGGCCCAAGGCACCAACCACCTGTATTGTTAGGGGGACTGTTCATTCTTTTGGGTGCAGTGGTGAGCGGTGAGTTGGAGAGAGCTAGGAAAGGATTTCCCCTAGCTGGATGCAAGACGAAGTTACAGAAAGGGTAATATCAATGAACAGAAATATGTTAATTCTTCACTCAGTATATTACTACCCACAGAAAAACTCTATAATGGATAGTAGAAGGGTTATCAGGATTCTCCAATAAAATTTAATACCAAAATAGGCAAAATTAAATTCAAGAAGTGCCTGATTTGTAGGCCACTACCATGAGACATTTAAATAAAAATCAGGAACATATACACATACTAGTATTTTTCTGCTTTTTCCCTTTTAATATTAGGAATAAAGCAGTTCCTCAGGTAAGTGGTAGAAGTAGTCAAATACCAGAACAAAATGTAAAGCTGTAAGTAAACCTTGGTTAAAATAATTTTTAAGAATAGCTGAGAAACATGAATGATATTTTTCAGACAGACATACAAGTGAGTCTACAAGTGAGTTCACCAACAGTTATCTATCCCTGGTTGTTTTTTCCCGAGCTGCACAGAAGGTAAAGTGCAACAGGTCTACCCAGTGCTACAGAGCTTTCAGTCATCACAGGGTGAAGACAGAGCAAGCACAGGTTTTCTTCAAAATACAGTGCCATTGTGTCCTTTGGTTCTTCAGTGACATTGTTTTTCAATGAATAACTAAGCCAGTTAGGCATTCTTGAAAAATTTTAGCTTAACTTAAAGCTTAGAAAGTCTGCAGATGGACTTAGGACCGTCTTGTAAGTCTTTCACTGAAGGGCAGAGGCAGGCTCGACAAAGACTTACTCATTGCAGAACAGGCCTTGATATGACCATATTAAACTTCAAACACAACAGAATTACAATTAATCACAGAATGCAATCACAGTCAAATAATTACTTTCACATCTCTCTCAGAAAGAGCAAAACCTACCGAACTGTGTCAAAAAAAAGCAGAGCCAGATATATACGTATTTGGAAAGATCAGAGAATCGTAACTTAACATTAAGAAAGTGCCTTGGCTTCACGCCCATCAGATGTGGCAAGACTAAGCAAACATCTTTAATTACAGCTTTAACTACATTTGCCCATTCACATAACGAACCATTCTATTCATAGATAATTATAATAGTAAAGTGCTAGAATAAGCGTAGGAAAGATGTTCACAGAAGATATTCTCCAACTTTAAAAATACAAATAAACAGAAGGTAATTTGGAGGGCAGAAACTACCTAACAAAGGGTAATCTACTCCTCTCTGCCTTCCCTCCAAATAAAACCAAATAAATACTGGCTATTCATATTTCATTTAGACACGAGACTTCACTAGTGGCAATCTACCACCAATCATCCCTTAAATTTCTCAAAATACAGAGGTCAGAGGCTCTCCATATGGCAGGTATCTACAGAGCCTCTACACTATGATCTTACTGATATAACAAGCATGTTACATCTGCTGTTAGACTCCAAGAACCCACTAACTATAGCACAGTTCTTTGATCATCTTTTTGCTTAGTCAGATATTCCCAGGTAGACTTTTACTGTCCGAAATGCTTTAAATTTTGACAGACAATAAAACCATTTTGGGGAAATAAGACACAATTCATCCACTGCTGTAGAACCCTAGAAGCAGCAGAGACTGGGTATTGATTTTGAAGCTCCCACCCTTGAGAGCACTACCATATTCACAAAGATGCATTCAGCTTCAGGGAAGCTGAACACAAGTGTGAAATAAGCCACATAAATACGCGCCAGTCTTGAGCAAGTTCCTTTCTGCTACCTGAGCTTGAACTAAATTTGTAAAAGTTGAAACTAAATTTTCAAACTAGAATTTAGAAATTCCTTGATGTCTTAAAGGAGCTTGCTGCACATTACACTTCCTTTTTTTCAATAGAGAGATGTACTTTTAAAGAAATTATTGACGAGCAAAAAAAGTATGTATTTGAGGCAGGTAAGGGAGAGCTATTTGAAGACTTCATAGTTTTGCAATCCAGGATCTGACTTGCACAAGGCAGGATTAACTGCTACACTACACTGACAAATCCCCCACGCAGAGGCAAGGCTTACAGAACTTAGGTCACTTCCCAGAACTACACAAAACACCTCAGCAAATGCTGTTTTTTGCTAAGGTATCGGTCCACCCTAGAACTTTTCTACATTGTATTGGGTTTGCATGGCAAGGTTTCAGCAGCAGGGGGCTACAGGGGTGGCTTCTGTGAGAAGATGCTAGAAGCTTCCGGTGTCCAACAGAGCCAATGCCAGCCGGCTCCAAGATGGACCTGCCGCTGGCCAAGACTGAGCCCATCAGCAACAGTGGTAGCACCTCTGTGATAACATATTTAAGAAGGGGAAAAAAACCACAAACAACTGCACAACTGCAGCCAGAGAGACGAGTGAGAATATATGAGAGAAACAACCCTGCAGACACCAAGGTCAGGGAAGAAGGAGGGGGAGGAGGTGCTCCAGGCACCAGAGCAGAGATTCCCCTGCAGCCCATGGAGGGTAACAGTGGAGCAGATATCCATCTGCAGCCCGTGGAGGACCCCACGCCAGAGCAGGTGGATGTGCCTGACGGAGGCTGTGACCCTGTGTGAAGCCCCTGCTGGAGCAGGCTCCTGGCAGGACCTGTCGAGAGAGAGGAGCCCACGCTGGAGCAGGTTTGCTGGCAGGACTTGTGACCCTGTGGAAGGGACCCACACTGGAGCAGTGTGCTCCTGAAGGACTGCAGGACTGCACCCTGTGGAAGGGACCCACAATGGAGAAGTTCATTAAGGACTGTCTCCTGTGGGAGGGACCACACGCTGGAGCAGGGGAAGAGTGTGAGGAGTCCTCCCCCTGAGGAGGAAGGAGTGACAGAGACAACGATGAACCAACCGCAACCCCCACTCCCCGTCCCGCTGAGGAAGAGAAATTGACAGTGAAGTTGAGCCTGGGAAGAAGGGAGGGGTGGGGGGAACGTATTTTAAGATTTAGTTTTTATTTTCTCATTACCTTACTCCGTTTTGATTGGTAATAAATTAAACTAATTTCCCCAAGTCGAGTCTGTTTTGCCTGTGACAGTAATTGGCGAGTGATCTCTCCCTGCCCTTATCTCAACCCACGAGCCTTTCATTATATTTTCTCTCCCCTGTCCAGCTAAGCAGGGGGAATGACAGAGCGGCTTTGGTGGGCACCTGGTGTCCAGCCATGATCAAGCCACCACCCACGTGTAAGAGTATTGGGAAAGAACAGCCTTTTGTAGTGTTTTATTTTCTAATGGCAAGTCAAGAATAATAAGTACTGGGAGGAGAAAAAAAATCAGATATTTAAAACACACATTAAACACAAGTGTATCAATTGAACTTGTGCTTTCTCTTCAGAAAAAATAGACCAGTCTCATTGGAATGAGCAATCTCATTACTTAATAATTTTTTTATATCTGTTAAGATTGCCAAATAAGTGCAAAACTGCTCCTGAAGACAGCTTACAAAGAAGAGAATATAGGGACACACATCTGGAAGATACTACCAGAGTTACTGTCTTCCCTACCACAACTGACTTTAGATACATCAAAGGAAAAAAAAAAAGCTACAACTATATTGACTACAGAAAGGAAGGTTCTGCATGGAACAGAGAATTTGTTAAGACAAAATTCTCAAGGAGCATCCTGAACTGGACCATGTTAAGTGCTAAACACTTTTCTCTCAAAACATTTAAACAATTAACACAATTAAGCTAAACCCAGAGCAGAACAGTTCTTAGCCTGTAACTTGCTGCAGCCTGAACCACTGTTCTGAGGCTTTAAGAACAGCTCAGTGTGGCTCACAGTATGTTGTTTTTCCCTCAACATATCAGTTATTTAAAATAAAGTACATTGAAAGAAGAATCTGAAATTTCTTAAAAAGATGGCTGTGTTCCCATGAAATTCAGTAGCTGCTGTTATATAACTGGTCCCATAAAAGAAGCATTAGGTTTCAAGCTGATGACCACTGCAGCCTTTTGATGTTTTGGCACCACCAGTCATACTCCCTTTTTGGGGCTACATTCCAAGACCGCACAGATGTCAAAACATTTTTCAAAACTGTTTTATTTGTGCCACCGGCAACTTAGAAAGCCAGTACTGCTTCCCTTCCCCAGCCTCACCTGTATCCGACTGTGCAACACTGTAACATGCACAACAAACATGATACCGAGGCATCCTACAATTCCCTGCTTGTCTTTAAAAAGGGAAAGGTCCCTTCTCAACTGAAGCTTTCAAATAGCACCTGCAGTTCCCAGCCTGAAACCATAGTTCAGGCTGAAGTGTAAATTACAGCATTAAAAATATGCTGCATTTACAAAAGCAACAGAAGGATGAGGAGAGGAAACTGATTTGTTTTGAAAGGTTAAGAGAGACTCAAATAATTTAGTTTAAAATGTAAGTTACTATACAACAGCTTTGATGAGAAACTGCAATTTATCAGCTGATCTACACCAACCTTCTCCTCACATGGAGACATTTGATGGATAATCTACCCTGCAAAGGGTGATACTCTTAATGCACTGGTCAAAGCATTCAGAGAAAGCTGAGTGTTAGTCAGTCCTGTGTTTCCTCATCTTTTAGATAAATGCATAAAATAATTTTCATCAACATAAAACACGTGCTCTTGTCATATTAGCAATCTCACAGCTTTCTTCTTCCTACTCATGACTGACTCTCCCAGTTTCAGTTACATGTCACTGTGGCAACTACGGCAACTGGTTACAAGAAAAAGTGAAAAAAACAGTACTTTTGGTGACTATGCGGCTGTTAAACGTAAGAAAGCCAAAGAGAGATAATCAGACACTTTTCTATTAATCATCACCACTGCTCCACAGACCATACATGCTTTTTAACCCCACAGATATCATTTTAGTATTATAATATATAAGACTTCTATAGCACCTCTCCATTCTCAAGTTTTTGAAATACAAACTGGAGAGAAAATTTCCTTAAGCAAGTATGTGATTTTGCCAGTGTTACTATAGTAACTCAGGCAGAAGGAATTTAATATGAAAATCTGTAAGATTAAGTAAGATCAAATACCCACTAAAACCAGTCCATTTTTAAACATGAACTAAACCTAGTATTTTAATTACTATACTTGTCCTGAGCCTCCAGTTTCATCAATTTGTTATTTTGAATCTTCCTTTATTCAACATAGCTGCATTAAAGGTACATGCAAAAGACTAGCAAAACTAAATTATACTCTGTAAAATTGTATTCAGTATCACTAAAGTACCAGTTTCTCTTGACCTATAGTAATACCCATAAACAATCAAATGATGTTTCACTTTTCTGGGCAAATAAAATACCCCTATTTTCCAGCACAAAGACTGCAGATGTTTCTAAGACCTGTCAGAACAAAACATAAAAAATGTGAATTGAATAAATTCTAACAAAGTAAACTGAGTTTCAAGAACATTTGCATTTTCAAGCCTTGCTCAGCAAAGTTCCACAGAACATACACAGGAAGCAAGAAAGACACCAAAATTACCTACAGACAATTATAGTAATTCCACTGACACTAACTGGAAGAAAATTAGCAGAAAAACAGAATAAAAAGCTCTGAATAAGTGTCTATTTTGGGATTTGGAATTAATTCTGGGGCCTTGCCAACTATTCTTCCTACTTCTATACCCAAGAACTATAGCTTTCAAAGATGAGAAAACCTGCTTGGACAGATGAAACACCACTCCTCCCACACAGAACCTCTGGCAGCAGCTGCCTATAAAACAGTGTTTGGAAAACTCACCTTTCAATATACTTTTTTTTTTTTTTTAAAGAACAGTGGAGACAGTTTTGTTGCTGTGTCTGTATGTTATCCCCTCCCTCAATAAAAAGTTCAAGTTACTTTATGATTTCTTAACTAAAAATAACCCAAACAAACCCTTTTGATCAGCTTTAAAGACAGCACAGGTAGATGAATAATTATGTAAAAACTGGAGTCCATTTGCATGTCTTTATTTCCTTTGAAGAAGGATAAGGTTTCTTTTGTAACTAGCAGAAGTCAGCTATGTACCCAACAGGGTACATATCAAATCCTGAAAAGACTGACAATGATTTCATTTAAACTTCTGTGCAACACAAGTCTGCAGAATCCCCATGTAACAAATACACACTTTCCTAATTACAACTACTTTCCAGCTTTTGTATTGAAGATTTGAAAAAACAGGAATATCCCATTCCCGAATCACTGCCCTTACTAGTCTAACGCTGTGTTTAATCATCTTCACAGTTATTCCTTTTTGTCTGTACGTTTTAAAATTCTAGCTATTAAATTTGCCTTTGTCTGCTAGGTTGAGAATCCAACAGTGTACCTACTAATACATCTTCTGAAGCCTGAAAGTCTCTCCAGGTTCCTATTCTTTATTCTACATTCATTGGTATTTAAATAATATTTCATTTTGACTGAACATGTAGGAAGCACTTTTTCTTGCTTCACATGACTCTGAAACCAAGCATCTATTTTTCTACTTGAGCAAACAGCTTGTAAAATTTTTCTTGGACAGGAAAGTAGAACATTGAACTTCAGAGTTAAGAAAATGCTATGTTATTTCAGTCAATTCTCCGTTAGTTGTAACAGGTTACTTCGTTCCTATTTTAACAGTTAAGTTTGTGATCTTCCAAACCTTTGGATAAGGGAAAAACCAAAACAATCAAAAAATCCCACCCTGTCATACTGGAAAACCTCCTTAGTCTCCTCAGAAAAATCACATGCATAGATTTACTTCTGCCACTTCCTATACATAATACTGAGTCATGACTTTTCCTTAAAATTACTCAAAATATTTTCCTGTGCCTCTTTTTTTTGTAGTAGTAATAACCATACCACACACGATTTTGAAATCTAATCTCAAAAGGCTAAATTCACGTGAGCAGAAGATAAAGTATTAATTGAAAATCGCCTTTTTATCAGTAATAAAAGAAATCTCAATATTTATCTACTCATTTTTGTGCACTCTATAACTTGACTATTGAACAAAAAAAACTGCCAGGAGACAGTCCTTCAGACAATGCATTCTGAAAAACATGGTTTTGTATGGCACTTAGAAGACACAACACCCTCTAATTCCCACCAAAAAAATCTAATGAAAGTTCACATAACTGGTGAAACTCAGAAGTACTGAAAAATAAAAACAGGTGAATTTTTATCTTTGTAACTCCATTATCACATATATAATCATTGTGGACTGAAACCCTTAGAGGACACACAGAATACTAATGATGCACCTTACAGAAATATATATCTAATGTATTAATTTCTGTTTTAAGCTTCTTTGCCCTCTACATGCAAAATAAACAGAAGACAGAAAAGAAAAAAAAAATTATATGTACACCACATTCTTATACCCATCTTGTAAAAAGGGCATAATTAAATATGAGACAGCACTTCCATCCTCTGGATTTTTTTTGGCGGGGGTGTGTGTGTGTGTGGAAATCACCCCTCGGACATCGATCAACGTGGCTTTTAATACCAGATATACAAGTATCTTCCCCATTATTTTTATTCAAAACCAAAATCCACTTTTACAACCTAAGTCACACTTTCTCAAACACATTAATTCTTATTTAATAAGCCAACCAGAGTCAAGATTAACTAGCTTGAAAATAAAGCTCTAAAGTTACCTTATTTTATTTTTTAAATACCACTGAGGCAAAGCTAGTGAACACTGTAGTAGATCTTTTCTTGATTTAGGCAAAATTGTTTTTTTATTTAAGCAGAGGTGAGGATGACCTTAGCAGTAGCTTCCACATGTATCAGAAAGGTTTCAAAGTCAAGCAATCTTACAAGAAACATCAGTGGATGGTAACTGCTAGCATCCCCTTCCACTTTACCTAGGTGATTCCATTGTCTAATTATTAGGTACAGCCATAAGGCATACCTGCATCATGCTCTCCTGTAAGTAAACTAAGTATTTCTGTAAGATTTTGTGAAAGTATATACACATGTGTATTCAAGGATAAACAGCTAACAGACACTAGTCTGGATTTACTCAGCTTTCAACTTTTTTGCAACACTGGCTCTAGTAGTATTTTTCAATGGCTTTTTTATGCTGACTTTTAAGCAGCATTTGTTATTCTTCTCCCCCACTTAAAAACTTTCTGAAGGTATTAAAAAAAACCCACTACCCTAAAAAACCTTAAAACAAATCCCCAAAAGAAATCCACAAGCCACGTATATGATTAAGAAGTATCATCTGTGAATGCAGACTAACGGTGTCTCAAAGGCCTTATAAATGTTCCTTTCCACTTATATTGTGTTTCATCACTTTCTGTTCATTCGTTTTTCTGGTCCGTAATTCATTTTAGAGACAATCAAGATTCCTGTGCCGAGATAACAAGACTACCTTTAATTATTTGCTAAGAAAATTCAGGATAGTTCAATTGGATAAATTATAAAACAAAAGGAAATACTGGTTCTACCTTGAGACACAGTAACAGAAATCCAGTTTTACTACCAGGAGCAATATACTAATAAAAGCAAAGGTCAATATAGAAAAATCAGTTAATGTGCAGCACATAAATGTTGATTTCTAAAGACAGCTGAAAATATTTTTTTTAAGTCTCAACAATTTTTGCTCTCAGTTATCTGCCTACTACTTACCTACTTTCATAAGTATCTTTTAATTCTCCTTCAACAATATGATGGAACACAACCGATGCATACAACATGGAAAA
>VYZW01024823.1:0-11357 GCA_013401315.1 Balaeniceps rex | reverse complement strand
GCCTCAGGGGACAGGGCGGGAAGGCGCTGCTCCGGCCGGCCGGCCGGGCCCGGCGGCAGCCAAGCCACCGGGCCTCGCCGCGGCCCCCTTGGCGAGAACATGTGAATGCCCCAGCGCAGGGTGAACGAAACGGGGCGGAGGGGGGAACGGGGGCGGGACGCGGCTTGTTACAAAACCAAGGCTCGAAACTACAAGCGAGTGGTATTTATTGTTTCTTTGGGGGAAGTCTAAGCTCGAGATTCGTACGTAGAAAATTTGCTTGGAAGTTAGCTCTTGCGTGGTCTCCGGGTCAGGCTGGTGCTTTTAAATTAACTGCTCACAGCCTTACATTTTGACAAAATAAAAGCAAGTTACTTCTGGCTCTTGCTGCGAAGGACACCCTTTGTTATGTAGTATTTTTAGACAGCCATTACAGCCATGTTCAGTATCTGGAGGATTTTACTGCAATACATTTCTGCAAGGCAGCTGCACCCACATGCTTAAAAAAACAACTTTTAGCTAGCCCAACCTGAGACAAACCCTTGCCTTTGCTGATCATACAGAACACGTCCTGGGTGTAGTAAAAAGCAAACAGTTAAGAGTAGATAGGATCTTCTTGGCCCATCCGTAACAACCATCCACTGAGTAAGGCTTTCTTCAAAACGACTTACCAATTAATTTTTACATTTTCTCCAGTGCTACTGTGTTTGCTTACCTCAAACAGCAGTTAGTCCTACAATACGCTTATGAACTAGGAACTCAGAAATAGGTACACCTGTCATTACGTACTTGTAGAAAGTGAATTAAGGTCCAGAGAGCTTAAGTAACTTCTCTAAGGAAATCCTGTAGAACAGGCAAAGTACTTTCCAACTTTTTTTTTACCCTATCAGGGACCATGCACCACGCTGATCTCTTAACAAAACAGAAGCTATTAAAAGAGTTAATGTTTGTGCAGGGCACTCAGTGTAGAAATAGATCTTTAGGATCAGATTAGGCCCAGTCACTTCGATTTCCAGTAAGAAAAAAAGATTATATGAACTATAGAGGCCATCTGGTCATACTTGCCTGTAAGGAATTATTCTCTGGTTACATCGCTTAAGCGATCCTACCATCAGTCTCGGAAGTCTTACAACATGCTGATCTAAGTTAATGTTGTTGCACTGGAATTCAGCTTGTCATAGATATTAAAGAGGGAGCATACTAAATCATATACATTCGTGTTCAAAGTATAAAAATAACTAGAAATGATAAATATTGTCAAAAAGCTAATAATAAGTATAATAAAATCTCATTTATGATAGAAAACATGTTGGTTTATCTTTTAAGTCATAATCCACATGTGTATCTGCCCTGCAGCTGTACAAATGCTTTATAACTGGAGACAAGTTTTCCACAGAGAACTTGATGGTGTCCATACTCTCATGTGTCTGATGCACAAGTAAGTCTGGCACTTTTCCAGTTTCTTTTTTCTGCCAGGTGGACTACAGCATTCTGTAGCTGCACATCCCTTCAATAATGCAGTGTTCCTTACTGGTGTTTGTATCATTTAACCATCCTTTTTAAACTCAAGCTTTATTCTCTCTAGTAAGCTCTACTTACATGACGACTTCTTGAGATTCATCTTCCAGCTCTGCCTGCCCTGTGCATAGGGCACATTTGGTAAAAACACTCCATCCATAAGGTGTAAGGTCTTAAACTTCACGCTGATAAAAACAGGAAGTGGCAGTTCCAAAATGATTTAATTAAAAAGACAGCAGCAGCATCATTGATTCCCACAACATATTGACCAAGGACTCAAACGCAGCCTGAATCAATCAGGACAGTATGCTATGGTGCCAGGACCTGATCTCCCAACAGATTTGAAGTGAAAAGCTTCTGATCCAATTCAGCCTAATGCAAAAAGGCCTCCCTGCTCCTCAGATTCTCTATAGAATTTCAAAGAACTGAGCTTCATTTCCTGGTGCCCGTACCAAAGATGGTGTCTCCACCCCAAATTACTAATATGCAGGCAGGGTTCATCAGTGTTCTAGATCCTCTCAATTCTTCTCAGTAAGAAGGTATGAGGACTTTTTGCTACAGACTGTCCAGGCTCCGGCACAAAATGCACACCATTCCTTGATACAGTACTTCAGAGCAATGGCACAAAGATCAGGGCAGGCTCAACACATAGTTCAGTATTAGGAGCCTTACACTTTCAAATCATCTCTCATTGATCTTATGACAGGCTACCAGATCAGAATCCTCAACCCCTCCATGTTAAATATTACTATGTTAGCCGATATTATTTCAAAATGCAACAGTATGTAGTACTGTCTGGGGCATTTGGCCAGTCCTCAGCACACGTTTCTGTAATCTCAAAGATCTGTTTTCCTTTGACTTTTCCATCTCACCAGTAAGACCTGGTGCCTCAAAATAGTATTCTTTCTATTTTTGGACAAGGATACAAATTGTACTGGGATACAATACAATTTCAAGCAAAAAATAACTGGCCCTCTGAACCATAGTTTGATGGCAACAGGACTCTCACCACCTTTTTTGGCACTAGCTCAACATGTGCAATGGGGCTTCAGTCCCAGTCCATCAGAATCTTCACACCCCTACTTAGCAGCATCAAGTTTTTATTCACGTTGCTACTGCTGACTCACCGTGCAGGGAAGACTTCCACAGAAGGATTATCTTCTGCCTACTAGCTTTCACATCCACTAGTTATCAAATTCTCAAGAGAAACATTTAAAAAAGGAAGGATCGTGTAAACAAACACAAATGATCTGCTTTGGCATCTTCCTCTCTTTCCTTGCAGAATCAAACTTCACGAGACACATTTCTACATTGCTAAAGTGTATCACCTACATAGTATCATCTTTGGTTTACAGATTAATAAAGATCAACTCAGACTTGCCGCAGCACTTAAATATTGGCAGTGGTGCTGATTTTCCCCAGATAGAACTCTCTATCCCTCTCCCAGTCTGAACAGCTGGCTGGTGAAGGGACAAGCAAGAGGCAGAGCCCACTCCACACGTGCTTTAGAACCTGCAAGAATCTTTCCATTTCAAGATAGGTTTTGGGCTGCCATAACATGTGCGTGTGGATCATCTTCCTATCACGATGACAAATCTGCCTAACCTTGCTAAGTCATGTGATGCCTCTGCATGATGCCTCAAGCCAATCTATCCCTACAAAGTTTTCAAGTCTGGCTTCCCCACTATATGGTTTACACCTTCAGACTCATCTATGCATGATGAATATTCCCCCCCAGAATATGGTCTCATAAGATACAACATTACTATGGTCCTCGCATCCTGCAAGGGGATGCTTTTTGATCTCATTTACCTCATCAGTCATTGTGTATGGCACTGGCAAAGTACTCGCAGGCACGACTCTGCAAGGCTGGTTGTTCTCAAAAGAAAAGTTGTTCCTAAACCTCACAGAAGCCAGAACAGCATGCACTGTGGAAAAGATGCTGCAGCCCTATCAAAAGACATGTTACAGCAGTGCGCTGACAAACAAAAATGCAACTGTTTATCTCCAGTCTGTGAGGTGGTACAGTGTCCCTCCACCTCTTCTGGCTGATCTTTGCGAGCTACTATAGTTAAAGACAATTCCACATATTGCTGATCCATCTCCTAGTTATCATTGATACTCTGGCAGAAAGGCTGACTTCTTTTTCATAGTAGACTGAGTGGGATATATGGTCCCAAATCCTAGATGACAATTCCAGAATGGGGGTCAGCCTTTTGGCTTCAAATATGGAAGAAAAGTGTTGGCCCTTTTTACCTGTACATGTTTACTGAATATCTAGCTTGTTCTCTGGTTAGGAAGAATTGTCTGCATTTTCCTTTTTCATTCCTCTGATCCTGAAGTTTTAGCCATATTATGACAAAAAGGTGAGTAAAGATGAAATAATATTGCTGCTCATCCACGTTCACCAACTGCTACGGAAATCAAAGCTTTTTGCTTCTTATGGCCTCACTGTTACTTCCTGCACATACCATCTTTCTCATCCTCAGAACCAAAGTGGTTCTCTATTTATAAAATTGGTAAGAAGACCCTTTAGATCTGCAGAACAGTCCATGTTGATCCAAAAAATGGTCTTCACCAAAATATGAATTTTACAACAGACTGGAGGCTGTGTCAATGCCTTTTATGATACTGATAAAGACAGAGCCCTTTTATGATCAGAGCTCCACCAGAACTCAAGCTGCATCAGTGTGCTTGCTAAGAAATACCTCTATGAGTTGCATCTGCTAAGCAGTCCTATGGAATGTTATCTATAGATAATTTGACAGAGTGGTCTTTAAGCTGTACAGCTGCTATGCACAGGCCCCTACCGCACTTCCATTTAAGCATTTGTGGGAATTACTGCTTGGAGTCACCTACTGCAAGAAGAGGTATGTCACTTGCAGACAGAAAGATATGTTAAGCAGTTTGCCAAGCTACACAACTGACAGTGAAACCTGCTTCCTGCCATATTTACCCTTCCACTATCTAGCTTGAATCCTTTAACATCATCTACCTTTGGGATTTTGCGGTTATAAGGTGCTGTCTACCATATGCGCTCATAACTGTTGCATGATGGAAGGTGGGGTTTGAGCTCACCCCTNACACTTCAACCAAAAAAAAAATACCCCAAATTACAAAATGTTGCACCAAAAGCACAAAGCTTGCCCAGGTACTCACCTGTAGGTCTTCTAAATAGCGAAAATACTATCAACTGGATGCTATTTTATTGAGCACAAACCTTTGGAGCAGAGTTATTTGCACTCTTATGTATAACAATACTGTTGTTTACAAGAGAGCAGACAGAGCCATAAACAAGGGAACAGTATTCCCCTTCTCTCCCATCATTGCTTCTTTGGCATTAATTATTCAATTCCTAGTGTTTACAGCTTGGCACCTTCATTATGTTCTGCATAGTGACTCCACCTGCAAAGGTCTTTATGGGAAGCTATTCCTGCCAAATAGTAACTGCCATCAGAATAACCCTTCACAAACAAGTCACTGATTTTCTGTTTAGCTCCCAGAACTGCCTCCCTGCATGATCAGATGAAAATGATTGCCAGCGCAAGGGAGGCAGCAGGAAAGTAAATCCAGGGTTTGGGAGTGTCCCTTCAGCATCCCTAGTTATTAGCCATCAAAAGAAGATGCATGTTTAGAATTGGCATGTCTGTCAATTCACATAGCATAACTAACTAGCCAAGTTACGGGCAAAGACAAAATGTCAGTGGCAATGGGTAGGAATCAAAAAGCAAAACAGTAATTGCTATGTGAAAAGTTCTAAAAATATCATACTTGCATAGCTAAGAATTGCAAAACACCATGGCTAAACAATTTATGTTGCATTTTCACTTCTTTTTTTGCAAGACATGCTAAGGAAACCTCAGTAGCAGATAAAGACAATTTATAGAAAGTTAACGCAACAAAAAAGCACCTATTTGAACTGAAGATTTTTGTCAAAGGCAGCCACAGCAAAAGGAAAACGAAGTGCTCTCCACAAATATCTGATACACAATATATTTCTCAAATCAAACATCATTTTCAGTACTTTTATTTCTAATTTCTCCCTGTGGTTGTTCTCCTTATCAGGTCTGGATTTCAGAAGATGCTCCGTTTAGCATGAACTCGGGTAACTGCGTAAGCCAGCATAACCCATGTAAACAATATTANACCCATGTAAACAATGTTACTGCAAATACA
This sequence comes from Balaeniceps rex, assembly GCA_013401315.1. Classification (NCBI taxonomy): domain Eukaryota; kingdom Metazoa; phylum Chordata; class Aves; order Pelecaniformes; family Balaenicipitidae; genus Balaeniceps; species Balaeniceps rex. Next base: position 5,684 of record VYZW01024823.1, on the reverse strand, counting down.
TTATTACTTTCTCTCATAGCCCTTTCCTACTCCCTGATCCTTTCCTCTGCACTGGAAACCGCCTTCATCCAAGCAAAGAAAAGTTACTCACTGCCTTCATAAAGTTTAATAATATACAAAGTTTATTTTATTTATTAAATCCCTTAGAGTGACTTCTCAATTCCTTGCTGTCAGTATCAAAACTTGCAGGTGTAATATGTGATGAAGTATAAACTCCCGAGTGAAGTTGTTTTCCTACTTAGGTCACTCACAAACATGTATCTCCAAGAAACGATCTCCAATGTTTACAATGAGTTAATACTTCAGCCTTAGTATAATTAAGTTAAAATTCAATCAGCAATGAGACACAAATCCAGTCTTAATTACTTTACTACCTCTTCCTCATTCATTCTAGAGGACAAACCTGGTCTGCAGATGATTAAGACAGTATGCAATGGAAGAAGCTTTGCTGTTAGAATCCCTAGTCATTTACTGCAGAAGAAATCCCAAAATAGATGGGCTCATTCAGAATTAAAACCTTGTCTCCTCATTTACATGGGGTAGGACTACAAAGCAAGGTGACATCAAAATCTGGGGAGGAAAAATAAAGTGAAAAAATAAGTCAGAAGGCAAGACTCAATACATGGCATCCACAAAAAAACCCAAACAAACAAGAGAATCAGACATAGCTCATAGCTTCCTCCATTCAGAGAAACACAACTTGTATGTATCATTTAACAAATAGTAATGAGCCCTACACAGGGTTTTTTGCTTTGTCTCAGACATGCCTACCACCTCGGCCATTGCCTGATGCTGGCTAATGAAGAGATTTTCCAAACTCATGCATATATAAATCAGTTCTGATATATAATATGGCTTCATAATGCAGACAGAATCTCAATAGGCTCAGAAAAATGCTAGAATAGGAACTTCAAATTGAGCACACCTGAAAGACATATTCCAGCACCGTCCTCACTCCACGTAAAGGGTAAATATGAATAAATCCTGTGAACATCTTATCATATGCTCAACTCCAAGCCAAAAATCACTGACATACACCTCTGAAGTGCTATAAATCCAGGACGATAAAGAGCTTAGACAGTTGTGTTTCTAACAAATGAGGTAATTAATATAAAAGCACAAAGGCATCGTGGTTTTGTCAGTGAATGCTGCTTAAAGTTGCTCACGACTACTGTGTAATTGTTCATTCTTTATTTTCTGAGCACCCAACTTGACACCTTGGATCTGACAAGCAGACCCAAGTGCCCACTGAACTTAATGGGGTATGTATGCTAAATATATGAGTACTCTCCTATGTTAAGTGTTCTTAGAAGTCATACCCTTGTGATACTAAATAGGACATCCAAATGTAGTACTTCTGACCCCTATTTGAAGGTTTTGATCATTAAGTTGGCACTGTCTAGATAGGGTCCTGGAAGAGGCTGGAGTCTATACAAGGAGGAAAAGACATCATTTTATTAAATATATTACCTTAGTGCATACAAAAGGCAGCAATTCTTTATGCTTGACTTAAGAACTATTATTTCTTGATATAGCCTTCATGATTTCATATGGAAAAGGCATCACTGATGCAGAAGCTGCTAGAGGTGAAGCCAAAGGTTTGAGTGATTCAGTAAGGAAGATAATCTTATCAGAGCAGGTTTGGAGATAAATACATTAACTGCCCAATTCTGCTAAAACAAGGTAACAGCAGGAAAATGGTTAATACTCCCAACACTGATATTATCAATATGCCACTATAACACTTAATGTTTCCAAAGGTATATATATTCAGAAAGACACAACTACATCAATTTATCATTGCAGTATCAATGTTATCTTTACTACCAAGAAAGAAATGGATGGATGGAAGAAAAAAGTCAGATTAAGATGAACAGCTCAGTGACTGGACTCTGGGACCACAGAGCACAAAGCTCTGTCTGCAGCAACCGAACATCTACAAGCATCTAATAACACATAACAATATTGACAAAAAAATAGATACATTTAAGGCATATTTAAAATTCTGTCACAGTAGCAAGGGATACAAGGATTTAGTCTCATTTCCAACTGGTTTTAGGCTCTTGTTATAGCCTCCCTGGGAGCCTTCGGAGTGCAATGTGCACCCAAGTATTGAGAATGACAGAGAGCTGGTTACTTACGGTTACTGAAGTGATGTTTCCTTCTTCTCTGAACCTGTAACATCTATTCTTCAGAGAATCCAAACAGTTTCTTTGGGAGCATGCTCTTAGCTTTCTGATATTCTACAAAACATAACAGGTAACCAGGTACTTGCACTTTGCTCCAGGGACTGGAGTGAGAAATGACTTTTTAATATTTATTTAACATCAGATCACTTTTAACTGCCAGGTTCAGGTGAACATGCAAATAAAGATGTTTATTCACAATATCTGAAACAGATAAAAAAATTTATCAAGGCATAAATGGGGGAAAATGAAAAAAAAAAAAACTCTTCTGAAGTTAAATAAGAAAAGTTTTGGTTTCTTCCTGTCAAGATGTCTCACACAGACTTTCCTAATATTCATCTTGCCAAATGACTATGTTCTTTCACATACACCTCGAACTCTATGCTTTATGGAGAATCTTTAGACTATCACTATACCAATGGTGCTACTTTCACCACAAGCTGGCAGTCTGGAGCCTTCTCTAGGAATTGCAGTTACTTTTTCTTTCCTTTGCAGTCATGTCACCAGATCACCATCATCTTGTTGTTTTATTCTTCATATTACTTGGTTGTTTGTGAGATGACTTTCTGGCCCCAGCATTGCTCAGATTTTTAAGACCTACTTTCTTAAGTTTCCAGTGTATATTTGTAGAACAGAAGTTTCAGCTATTTCACTCAATCTGTGCTATACATCTATAAAATATATACTGAACCACTGATTGGTTCTCAAGCCACTTAGAAGATAATTTAAAGAAATAACCAACTTTCATCAATCTCAACTTTCACTAACCCTTAAGGAAATTTTTGGAATAGGACGTATGAAAAAATGAAGAGGTACAGAGAGAGATGCATACAGAAAGAGCAACACGCAGTGGGAAAACACAGAGTGAGTTGTGCTTTCAGTTCCAGTCTTTTTTAATTTACTGTACAACTTTTGACTACAAATTGGCAAGTTCTTCAAAGTCATAGCTGTTTCAAAAAAAAAAAAGGCAATTAAAAAATTAAAAGAGCCAGATATTCTAATATTATCATGCTTTCTGTGGTGTGGTGAGTGTAACTATGCAATTCCAAGTAAAATTCAACATACCTGTTACAATTTTATAGTTCTCCAAGACATGCTTTATGAGATGATATATTTCTACTTATTATTATTATTATTATTATTGCATGTTAAATAATCACCATAATTACCTGTGAACAGACTGGTGATAGAGGCTCCTTAGCTAAGCTCTCACACCTCTATTACTGAGTCTAGTTGGCAGATCTGGCCAAGACCAAACTTCATTTTTAAGTAGTTATATTCATATAAATGCATTTTTGTAACAGTGGAAACTGGGCAAGTCAAAGTAACTTCACCTCAAATCTCTTTGGTCTCAGTTGCTTGGCCTCAATCTTCTATAGTAGCAGTTCAACTGTATCAGTAAAAACACACTGTAAGTTACAAAGTTATTATATGGAATTAAGAAGGACTGCCAGCACACAGTGCAATAGCTATTTTGTTGTGATTTTCAGTAGCATATGAATGAAAAAAAACCAACAAAACTTGACATAAGATTTCCAAAAGAAATATTAAGCATAAAAGACCATTTACTTTGTTGACTGGCACCATCCATTTAGAAGACTGCACCAGTACTGTAGCAGTACAAACATACAAATACTATAGATGGATGTTCAAGAGCTCCACTATTTCAAATCAAAAAGCCATCAACTGATTTCTTAATTTACTGCCATATATCCACCAAAACATTTTTGACTAAATCTGTTCAATTAAAAAAAAAAAAAAAATCAGTCAACTGATAAAAACAACTCAGATCAAAAACCAAGTACTTGCTTAAGCGCTAGTTCTCTCTCTAAACACTGTCTTAATCTAAAACTTAGCATTACATTCAAACCAGTGCTGTTAATGTTTTTCTCCTGCTTCCACTCCCAAAGGTAAGATGCAAATTGTTTAGACTAGCGACACTGAAGTCTAAGCAGCAGAAATCTCTGACTGCCACTGGGAATTTGACAACAAATGTCAAAGTCTCACCAGATCATATCTTTACCCAGCTCTCTGTAGAAATGACATACATTTAAAAAAAAAAACAAAAACAAGCCACCCTGCTTCACCCCCACCCAAAAAGCCCGTATCCCTCAGTCCACTTGACAACCTTGACTAATCTTTCTCGATCACTGAAGACAACCACCGACCCACAACTGAACAGCAAAACAGGAACAGCTTTATCCAGAAAAATTCCAAGATCTCAAGCACATAACAGGCTGCCACTTTGCTGCACCAACTGTGGTGGTGCATCCCCCCACACCCCTTTTCTCTCTTTGACCGCTTTATGACCTCAGGAATTCCTGCCAGACCACAGCCTTTGTGTAGTGAGTTGGTCAGTTAGGCACCCCTTAATTGTACCAGAAACTCCTACATGTTTGAGGCGGAGAGCGGCACTGTCCTTATCAGAAACTCCTACATGGCTGAGGCAGGGAGCGAGAGCAGCCAGTTATCCCCTGGCAGCCTTGAAATATACCTTACCTGGATCGTAACCGAGTGGAGCAGTACCACCATCACTGGAATTCCAGTAATGACTGACCTGGATTGTGGCTCGGATGGAAATTTATTGATGACTAAAGCCAATCATCTCATGACCCTATAAAACAACAGTTCTGAGTGAGGCCCTTTGAGCTCTCCTGGACTACAGTGGGCTGCAACCAGCATCTCCCTCTGAGTGGGACACCGCTCAGAGCTAGCAAACCCTTAAAGTTTGCTCAAATTGGAGGTCCATCACCAAAGATCGACAGCGGAGCCTGGGCTGAAACCCTTCACTCCTTGAGGCTCAACCCTCGCCCGTTGAGAAACGCCAAGACATTCGACGTGAATATTTCACTGAACTTAAGGGGAATTTTTAACGGGTATACCTTTATATATATAAATCTCTATATATATTTATGTCTCTGTGTATGCATGTGTAAATCAATTTAAGTAGTCTGTAGATGTATGATTGATGTATTCTGAACCTCGTGACTCAGCGGGAAGGTCCTCCTTATCCCCTGCATCCATGATCTCTTTGTGAATCATTCTAACTCAAGTGTAACTTAATTTTCCTTTGTGCACTTCTTCCATGTAGTAATAGAGTGAACCTTGCCATCTTTGAATCTTTAACTAAGTCACTGTTTTGATGAATTTTGTCTAATCACTTTGTTAATCGACTGATGACTGAGTGCTATTAAAAAATCACAATCAAATTCTGTGATTTGCCACAAGTAAATTCTAAACTGCTACTAAATAGAACTGTGTAAAGTCACTCATTCACAACAAATTAACATAGCAGGATTCACAAATCCATGTTCAAGGCAAACTGAGGTTCAGAATAGACCCCCTTGCTTTTTAAATTCCTTTTCAGAGAGGAGTGTAGGTGCGGCTAGGTCCACTCAGACTTGGTCAACGGTTTATGTGAATAAGGATAATTTATACTGCTGCTAGATACATATATATGACTCACTTTGTAATTAAATCATACATCTACAGACTACT
>VYZW01024820.1:6790-19086 GCA_013401315.1 Balaeniceps rex | reverse complement strand
CTAGAAGGTTTTGGATTTTCTCTGGCTTGCAGATAGATGGAAACTATTAAACAGCAGTGTTGATTTTGAAAATAGGACTTAGACGTTTTTAAGCTTTTAAGCAAATTGAAATAATAATACTGAGGTATATGAATTTTTCTTGCATGTCTTGGGCAGATATTACTTCTGAGCCTTATTTAATGCTTCAAATACATGCATGACATTTCAGAACTGACCATTTAGCTGAAAGATCAAGCTAAACACACATATCCAAGACAATGCGGCATAGTGACTGGTTTAGGACTGGGTAAACAAAGGATTATTAAGTGCTGTCAAGATTTTCTGGAGAGTGTAAAGAAAATTTCAGCTCCTCTTTAACTTTAAAATCATCTCCATCCCTTCCACAAAACAAGAGAGATTTCCCAAGTAATTGTGTTACCGTTTTCTAGGGCTCATTGGGATTCCTGATATATAGTAAGCTCACTGTAGCTTGTTGGGTAAAAGAAACAGGCCACCTCTGAAAAAGGTTGGTCCCTGTTTCACTGTAAGAAAGAAGATAAATTGGTTGTAGGTAGAACACTGAGATACAAAAATCAAGTTTTAGAATCTTTATCTTAACATGAATATGCCCAAAAGCAAGCCCCAAACTCTTGTCATGGTGATTTCAGGAATGATTATACCACCTCATAAATGCTCTCTGCATTCTGCAGCCTTAGTTTCCCTGCAGTTACCATCTCTACTGTCTTATGAAACAATCTCCAAGGCTTTTTTGCATAACTCATTTGCATGGTTGCTGGTCCAATATGTTACCTGCTACATGTGTACATTTCCTCAATACCTCCGTTCATGAATGATTACCTGCTGAATTCCACACGTTGTTGATCACAGTGTGCAAATGTTTACAATCAGTGAGGGCATACAAACATAAAGAATTGCCACAATTTATTAAGCAAAATTTAAGTGACTTCTAGAATCAGATCAAGCACATTTTCCTCTGTGAACATGATGAAGAAATAAGCATCTCCCCTGCCCTGCCAACTGCAGAGAAGCTAATTTTGTTTTCCATTTTGTATCACATTTCAGGGAGCATATAGTGACTAAATGTCTTTCATAGTTTGTGCTATATGTTTATCTCGTGAAGGTTTACAGAGAGTAAGAGTCAAGCAGCTGTGTGGCTGCTCCAGCAAAAGTGTCAAGGTAAGCAAAGGAAGCCTTCATTGTGCCCCCAACAAACCTACATTTTTGCAGACTTGTCCGCTCAGACCATAGGTTTGCCACTAAACTTTGCATGCCAGCCTTGGACGTTTCCATTCTCAGTTCACATTCATGCAGCAGAATTATTTAGACAAGCTCCAATTTCCCCAATTTGGAATGGGAGGGAAAAGTGTATGGTGCTGCCAGGCAGCAGATTATATCTTCGTTTTGGTGGAGGTTTCGGGCTCTTTAGAGAGCCTGTGGTTGTGGCTGTCACTCTCTGCCACACTCAGAGGCTTTTTTTATTGTCCCTGTCAGTTAGCAGCCCAAGGTTACTGCCAGCTCTCTGTCAGTGCTTTGATTTTTGTCAGCTATGGCCAGGTCCTTTTAGTTATCTGCTATCTTTTCAGCTTTGTTCAGCCTGAGCTCTACTTGTCTACTAATTAGCTCTTTGGAGATTTCCCTTTTAAAACTCACTATCACAGAGGACAGGAACCGTTCAAAAGTTTTGTGCTTCATAGAAATTCCATATTCATCCACATCCCATACAGCCATCTTTTTAAAATTAAAAGTGGCAGGTCAGGCCAATTTAAGGTATATAAGCAGCACAGCCTGTAAAAAGATACCTTTAGGTTCTTGATCAGGTATGTAGATGAACAACAGAAAAGGAAAAAAGGTTTCCACTGAAAGGACCAAGGTGTACAAATAAAAAAGAAACTATCATTCTGTGTAACATATTCTCATTTTCTTTATCTTCTGGTGTGCAAATATTGTGCTAGCTGAATATAAAAGTAGCACAACTTTAGGGTACAAAAAAAACCCACACTGTAACAACATCAAGAGTGGTCTTACATCAAGGAGGGCCCTGAGGATGTCTTTGTTGTCAACTTCAGAAGAAAAGAGAGGAACAGAAGAGGAAACTGGCAGAAGGAATAGATGCCAAAGAGAACTCAAAGGATTAGGTCCGGGTGAGGTGATCGGTATTCGAAAACAGTCTGCCTTCTGGCTCTGATCTAAGGGAATAGGCTGGCAGCAAAGCCAGAGGGCATAACAGCACAAACACACCTTCAGCACACTGCTGGAGGCTTGCCTCAGTGCCTTAAAAATTGTGGTAGCAATTAGAAATAAAGGTATATAGGAACAATAGGCAAAAGTGCTCTATTTATAAATAAAAGTCCTCTTTTTACATAATACTCAGTCTACTTGTATCTTTTTTGCCACTTAGTACGTTTTTCTTGTGGTATCTCATCGATGCTGTGAGTTGCGCCTACATTGCACTTACATAGTGTTAATGCCTGGAAGATGAAAGTAAAAACCTTTGAATATATTAATGCTATAACACAGATGTCTTACTTTTTATACTCTTTTTTTAGAAATATGGTGTGGTTAATAATGATGCAGATTGTGCTGGATGGATGAGCAGATGAAACAGGGGAATACAGATTAAATAAAAATTTCTTCAAAGCTTACGTTTGCTTCATAATTTAACTTCTATACTTGTCACGATAGTAGTAGCTAGGTGCAACCATGCATAATCACATTGTTCTAAAATATCCTGGTGAAACAAACCTCATCTAAACAGCACTGCCACACTTGTTCAGATAACTGGGAAAAAAGTAATTAGGAAACGTCAGCCCCGCTCCATAGTTGATGACAATTAGAAATCTATAATTACAATAAAAAGTACACAAACAGTTTTACAGTTAAGAGCCAAACACTTCTTACTCAACGCAAGGCTGCAAAGAGACCTTTTTTGACACAACATCTCATGCAATTTGTGCCTGGTTTCTTATTTTTCTGCTCCCATATTTGTCTTATGCATTGGACACCAGAAAGAAATACAGATGTGGCAGCTTTTGCTTTGCTGATGGGAAAGGTCCCTTCTCAGGTCGCTGCTAACCTGGGTGATGTTTGGCCAGCATGCGGTAACTCTGCCTCCTCAGAGCACTCGCGCTTCTACCTGAGAGCTGTTCTCGTTTTTCGGAGCTCAGGTTTTCAATAACCCAGGTATGACAAGGAGTTACTAGTATAGAGGATCTTATTCTTTGAACTCGCCTTGGGGTCCTTTGCTCCTGATGCCTGGCCAGACTGACAGAACGACAAACATTCAGTTGTTTCTTGTTGTTTATTTACATCTTTGGATGTTTTCTGCCTCTCTTAAAACTGCCTCATACCTAGTCTGGTTGATAGATTTGGAGGCTTTACACAATTTTTCTCTTTCTTGCAGGCTGAAAATTTCAGACATATTCTATTACAATATTATAATCCTGCTGTTCTCGAGTTTGGATATATACTATAATCTTTTTCTCGTTGGATTAATCTAAATTAGAGCATATTAGTGGTATAAAAATAACACAGATAGTTAAGCTGCATGCATTGAAAGCATTTTGAAGTCACTCCTACTGGTTTTAAGAAAAGCTCTGGCTAGTCATGCTTATTTTCAAATTGATTCACAATCTTCAAATTGCAAAATTGAACTGGCCAAATTTTGCATTTGAAAAGCCAATCATGAGTTTCATAATTTGCATTCCATTGATAACAGCAGGTTTGATATGAAAGCTACCTGGTGTCCTTTTTGGAGAAGCAATGGCCCAGACACTTTCTCATTGGCATCACGTTATTTGTTTGTCCCTACTTTCTGAATCTAGTGTTTGTACATTAAACAGCTGGTCCCTTGCTCCTAGAGTTACATACTGGATACACCAAGCTGAAGCAGTTATGTCTGCATTGCATCTTTGTTCAACTGACACCTTAAATGCTTGGAAGCGATTTAGTTCAGAAAACTTACAGATATTAATAGTCTCTTAAGTCTCTCCTCTCTCCCTAGGAAGATGACATACTTCAGGTATGGGCAGCTGTCGCATTGCTTTAGCCTTTCCAGATTCAAGGCATACTCATAACAGGCAGCAAGTGACCCCTCTATAACGCTGTTGTCAGTCATTGCTTCTCTTGTTTTTCCCTTATTTTAGTTATGCTTCCCTGGCTTGCTCTTAGAAGCAAAAAGATGTTGTAGACATGATCTACCTTGAGTTTCTGCTGACCTCAAATTACTATACCTGAGCATGCTGATCACCTGGATATTTTTCTCAAGGAATCCTCTTAGCGTATTTGGCTGGCAGCATTAATACTTTTTCACAGCAAACTTAATCCATGTTGTCTCTCTTAGCCATCCATTTCTATTCTGTAGTGTAGAGATTAAAGTAAGTAATTGCTTGCTTAATACAAAATTGCCTGGTTGTGAGACAGTCTGTGCTTTTGCCACCCAACTCAGATATTATTTCCTCAATTGCAGGTATCTGTTATTGAGCTCATCTCAGTACCATCCTGCATAAATGAATTGCTCTATGCAAATGCCAGGTTTTTCACCAGCTGTCATGCTGCTTACCCAGCTAAAGGGCTGTGTCTCTTCACTGAGTTTTTCCACTGGCTTATACTGAAAGCATTTACTGCATCAGTTGAATAATTTCATCTAGTTCTAGTACTACATGTCAGACAGACATTACAGTCCTTGAAGTACCTCTCGGTAATCTTTTAATAGCTTTGTTCCAAGGTGCATATTTTGCTTTGACTGATTTTATTTCTTCTTCTGTGTTTATTTTATGGATTGTTTGTCCTATTATAACAACTGAGGCAACACATACCCTGCAGCTGAGCAGTGATTCAGCTGGTCAAAAACAGGATGAGGATTCTTACAATATTATGATTACCAGTGCATTTGCAGCACGCTCAGGAATTTTCTGAGAAATGCCTCGTTGGCTGGGCACCAGCGAATTGGCTGTACTGGACAGTAACAGAAAGAAGAGGGGGCCCCAAGAGAAAAAATAGTCACTAGAAGCGCATTACTGTCACCATCAAAACAATCAGTTCAAGCTGAAACCTGCTTCTAGGAAAGAAGAATGCCAACAGTGGGGAAAGTTCTAGAGAGAACCTTATATCTCTGGCCTTAATAATTTAAAAAGGTACCTGCTCTCCTCCAAAAAATAAGTGTCTCTTGCCACTATCTTGAGACTGTCTAAAGATCAAGACTAGTAAAAGAAAGAATACAATGGAAATTTAATTGACTGAAACTGGTGTCAGAAATTAGGTTTAACTAGTGGACAAAACAATGATGGGTGCACTATGCTGCTCCTTTCCCGTATCCATCCTACCCTCCCTGAGCAGGCGTGTATTTCTGCACAGAGAACAGCAGCTCCTGAGGATACACCGTGTGTTGTGGCTATAGGAAGAACTACAGGCCTGTACCTCCCAGTCAAGGTTCATGAATTCTGTAAGTTCAGCAGAATCACACCTGTTGTTGAAATAAAATGCTTCTAACACTCTTGGCCATAAAGAAAAATTTGAGAATATGATCTAAGTTAAATAATATCACTGATACCTGCCTAAGTTTGCAGAGAACTGTTAATATTTCTGTGTGAGAAAAAAAAAATATTAATCTCATTACTGTTTTAAATAGCAAGTAAATCCCATCCCAGCAGGAGGAGAACAGAACTAGCCCTCAAGAGGAGAGGAGACCCAAACTCCTGCTCCTGTTGCTCCTAAAGAACAAGGCCACTCTTTCAAGGGAGAGGAGATCTGTGGTTATTGCCCCAAAAGCTCACCTTCACCCTGAGTGTGTGCATACTGAGGGCCGCAGGGTCAGGGCAGGGAAGAGAGCCACGTCGCACAGCTGGAACTGGGGCCCTTCCCACGTCACAGGGCAGGTACGGCTCCATCTTGCCTTACACCATCTTGCCTTGTGAAGGCAATGGCACCAGAGCCCAGTTACCAACCCAATGGAGTTATCTAGCAGAAGGGCGCATGGAAGCCATGCCAAGGAGACGATGCTCTCTGTTGCAATCACTTCCGTGAGTGAAATGGCAACATTTTTTATGGGTATGAAACCCACATTTGAAAACAAAGTTTAATTTAAAATATGAAACAAAACACACCCCTATTAACGTGTTTCTTTTCCTCTGCAGGCAAACATCTACTTTGCTACAAGAAGACAATAAGAAAAACAGCAAAGCTCCCATAAGCAAAATTTCATGTTGTTCTATCTGCCATATTTGAAGTGTAATACGGGCTCTCTAGGGGAAGGACAGACAGACAGGATTATGTTAACACTAATCTTGCTTTCTTCCCAAGAACTTCATTAAAGAGGACAGACATGATTTCTTCAGGGCTTTAACAAATACTGAAATCCCTAAAATCCATTTTTGAGGGATGTAACTATTAATATCCTTACTTTTCAGAGAAGCAAAACCAAGACAGAAGTTTTGACTAAACATTTGTTAGTGGTCTTCATTTTAGATCCCTTGCATTTTGGATGTCCAGGTCTATATTTCCTCCTGCTGTCCTCCTCCTGCTCCTCCTCCTTCATCTAAAAGATGCTGGGCTCCCGCAACTACAGCTGAGAGTAGTTGTGTCACAGCGTCGCAGAAAATTAAACTCAAATGATTTCAGGTAGAAACCCAAGTGTTAAAAGTTTCAGTGCAAGAAACTGGACTGTCAGCATCTTACCCAGGTCTCTGAGTTTTGATTTCCTCTAGCTCAGCACTCCTGAACCAGAAATTCACAGTGCTGCCACCACGTATCTATGTGAGTGCAAAAAATCTTTTATAGAAAAGGCCAAAGGGCAAACAGCCACTGCATAAATACTTTGGAAGTCAGTCTCTGAAGTGATGAATGGTTATGGGGACATCTACAGTCTTTCAAATAGACAAGAGCCTACTCCCCTCGTTCTCTGAGCTTATTGGGCATGGATCACTCCAAACTGAAATCTGCAGCTATGGCTAGTGCTTCGATGAACCCAGGGGCAATGGGCCCTGCAGTCAGGATCAGCATTACAGTGATGTTGTTATTTGGCTTCAGCTGCCCAGACTGCAGGGAGAGCCTCTTCTCATCCTCTTGCAAAGACTTCGTAGACATATCCTAAACAACAGCAGTTGCATTACTGTCTCGGAAATAAAGAAATATAGTGTTACAGAAGTCTCATCTTCCTCCTCTCATGGTTTGTTTCACACATTTTTGCTCTATACCAAATCATTTTTCTGTCCTTTTTTTCTCTCTAAAAATTAATATTTCATTTTTTCAAAGAGCAAAGCTGCTCTGCAAGGTGAAGAGTGCTGTGGAGAGAAGGCACAGCAGGAGTTTAGGAAGCTTTGGCGTTTTCCACGTCACCATTTTTTTCCTGGCTGTGAGTGCAGCAAAATAATTAAGAACCTTGTAATTAGTAAAACATGAAATCTGCATAACTTCTGACTCTGTGCAATGATACATTAAAAATGGTTATTAACCTGGTTTGTACTGCAAAGATGAAGTGACATGCTTTGCTTTTTTTGAGTGGTTAAAAGAAGTCCCTCAGTAAATACAGTACGTATACTTGACAGTTTTTTTTATTTCCTAAGTCATCCAAACCTCACTCACGTGGCACTACATAGCAGGTAATGTTTTCATGATTTTGTCTTTGCTGATTTGGTAAATAAGGAAGGGAATCTCTCTGTATTTTTGACATAGCAGCAAGAATTTAAAAGCTTAACAGCGGCCTTGAGCAGCCCCTGTTTCAGACTAAATGATGCAATATAACTCGAAGCCGAGGTCACCACATTTGTTTCCTTCTAGACCTGGTTTAAAAGTCATTTGTGCTGTAATCTTTACAGAAAGCCCCAAAGAGAACTGTGAGATTAGTGGAGACTTGTGCTTACTCTACATATGCACATGGGTTGTCTGCAGATTTTGTTGTCCTGTGCACCGTTAGCAAGTTTGCTGATGATACCAAGCTGGGATGTGCTGTTGACTCTCTTGAGGGACAAGAGGCCTTGCAGAGGGATCTAGACAGGTTGGAGCATAGGGCTATGATTAATGGGATGAAATGTAACAAATTGAAATGCTGGATTCTGTACCTAGGATGGAGTAACACCGGGCACGAGTATCTGGGATCTGGGGGTGCTGGTCGACAGCAGGCTCAGTATGAGTCAGCAGTGTGCCCTGGCAGCCAAGAGGGCAAACTGCATCCTGGGGTGCATCAAACACAGCATAACCAGCTGGTCAAAAGAGGTGATTATCCACCTGTATTCAGCATTAGTACGGCCTCACCTTGAGTACTGTGTGCAGTTCTGCGTCCCACAATTTAAGAAGGATGTTAAGGTCCTTGAACATGTCCAGAGGAGGCCAACAAAGCTGGTGAAAGGGCTGGAAGGCATGTCCTATGAGGAGTGGCTAAGGACTTTGGGCTTGTCTAGTTTGCAGAAAAGGAGGCTGAGGGGCAACCTCATTGCTCTCTACAGCTTCCTGAGGAGGTGAAGTGGAGAGAGAGGTGCTGATCTCTTCTCCCTGGTATCCAGGGATAGGACACGTGGGAATGGTTCAAAGCTGTGCCACCGGAGGTTTTAGACTGGACATTAGGAAGCATTTCTTTACTGAGAGGGTGGTCAAACACTGGAAGAGGCTTCCTAGAGAGGTGGTCGGTGCCCCAAGCCTGTCAGTGTTTAAGAGGCATTTGGACAATGCCCTTAATAACGTGCTTTAACTTTTGGTCAGCAGTGAATTGGTCAGCAGGCAGTCAGACTAGAGGATCGTTGTAGGTCCCTCCCACTTGAAACAGTCTGGTCTCATCTAGTCTATTCTATCCTTGCCAGGTTGATCTCTTCTCCTTTCTGTGTTTTATGTCTTGTCTCACAGATCCCAGTAAAGCTGGGGAGAAGCCCAACTGTTGAAGCAGGGCCCAGTGGTTTCATAAGAATTTCACTTGAGCAGAGAAGTCCACCTCTGTGAAAGTGTAAGATATAACATAAACCTCCTGAATGCTGTTGCTCCCTCTCTTTCACTTCAGCAACGTAGAAACCATTAAAATAAATGCAATTATTTGTAATGAAACTCCTGTGCCTGTGGTATTTGTAACGGAACTGAGATTAGAATTTTGGCTCCAGTTATAGTTTTCTGATTTAAATCTTTTAGCAAATGCTTGTGTCCTATAGAAGATCTGGCAGATCCCTAACAAATACTACCCCATTTTATAACAACTGACCTATAGTTTAACTTTTGTCCTGAAAGGACAAAAATCCTGATGATATCTGGCAAAGTCAGGGAGGGTAATATAGATGGCTATAGACAGTTATATAGAAGGGTTTGAATTCCAGAGGAAATGAGGAGAGGAAAACAAGCAAACAGGAGATAATCCCAAGCTAAACGCAAATAATTAATGGAAGTTGCTAGGAGGGAAAAGAAAGGAGAAAGTGAAGAAGTGAACAAGTGAAACGTAAGAACATCCATCTGATTTAACTTAGGCATGTTATACCTTTGTTATACTATTGCTTTGAAAAAGGAATGAGCTTGTTCTCAGCCCTGTGGGACTGACGCATTTGCCTGTCAGCTTGCTGTAGGTGAGCAGAAGGTGGTCAGGGCTGTTGGCAGTGCGTGATGGCATTCCACCTCCAACCTCTGCCTGTGCAGTGTGAAGAAACACCCTGAGCCTGACATGTACCACTTGGGTGACGTTTTACACCCTGACACACAGGTGGTCACAAAAAAACATTTACACCATTCTGAAAGTCATTCTTATTCCAGGAATAACAAACTAAGTAATTGTCAGTGACATTCTACGTGGCAGTAGACAGCAGAGAGTAATGTGTTCTTTTAATATTTCTAGGTGAAATGTGGCAAGCCCTCACGATACAGAGCACAACAAGGTGTTACAACAGCCTGCAGATCAGAACAGAATAGGAAGGGATCTCCAAAATGCAGGACTGAAATGTATTGCTTCACAACCAGAGGTATCATTTGAGATGAGCAAAATAAAATGCCAATCACCAGAATCAACTCTCTGCAAACTCCCATTTGAGTAGGCAATCAGCCAGCTACCTTTTGGCAATCACTGAATATTGTAAGGCCAGTAAGACTCGGGGTCACCACAATTCTTATACAGCCAGGCATTATCTTCAGCTCACGTGCAGAAATCAACCTGACACAGCAACTTGTTGTTATTAGAAAGATACTGAATATGGACCATCTCTAGAACAGAGTCATAACAAGACATTTTTGGCTCCTGGGCAGGTGGGGCTTCCATGCATTTTCCCTCTTGTCTCATCCTTGAGCCAGTCTGGATTACAGCCTTCTGCCGGCACAGGTGTGTCAGGGAGCAGTGGGGTGAGGTGCAAGCTTTGACTAAAGCAGGTGATGCTTTGGCAGCAAAGGTCATTTGTGTAGCCACAATCTATTTTAACAAAAATCTGCTTTTATCAGCCAGTAATACAGTGTTAAATAAAGGGGTGATTTTTGGTTGGGTTTTGGGTTTTTTTTTGGTTGTTTTCTAGAAATGGCATCCTTACTTAGAATACTTTCAATATAGGCTTGAATTTTTCCTAGCACAGAAGCAGCCTGGAAGAGAGTATGAGGAAGCAGCTCCTTTTTTTTGGTGTGCATTCCTTCTGTACAAATCACCTCTTGTGCTATTCTGAACTGCCTTGAAGGAGGCAATTCCCACTGCCCAAACCTAATCACAAAGTTGAGGTGCTTTCAGCCTGGAGAGTAGGCAAGCACCCAAATTAGGCACCCCTCTGATGAATGGACCATTTTACCTGTAGTCATTTAAAACACTTCTGTATTTCATAATTGGTTTCACCCAGCTGCTGTCACATGCTAGTGAGCATTATAGATGCATTAGTGCCTCCCTGGAGAAGGAACACATCTACATTGACAAGCACTAGATACCGCAGTCCAACATCATGTGGTGGTCCCTTTTCAAATCCCAGAACACGTACACAGGTGCAGTGTCCAAAGCCATGTTTTCAGGATCTCATTATGATTTATTCCCAGCTTTGCAAATGATTGCCGTTTTTTAACTGGCACTAGAAACACTCCATTTTCTGTTGTGTTTGTGATTTAACCTACCTATCTCCTGCTTCTAGACCAACAGATGAATGTGATGTAATAGACTCAGCCTAACGCTAATTCAGAATTAAACAACGTCCATCCTACGGCTCTACCAGAGAACTTTCACATGCATTTTATAAGAGGCAGAGGACATACATTTTCTGGCAATTAGAAAAGCATGCAGGGATTTACATGTATGGGTGCATCAGATAATGAACCCCTTCAGGGTAGGAAAGTAAGTGTGGCATAATCAAACTATGCATAGTTTTATCAACGTTCAAAGAATATACAAACTAATAAGCAACATGACGTTTGATTGTTCTTGTACCAGTTCTCAGTAGTTCCTTAATCCTCACCCTGCTCAGGAAGAAAGGCATTTTTGAAAGAGGAAAGGGTCAAACTGTTTTTCAAATTAGTAATAAGGAGAACCCAAACACTTTCAAGTTAGTCTAGAAAATGGATTCCATCTGCATGTCCTTCTGGTGACACAGGTGTATCTTCCTGGGCGTAACAGCAACATGCTCAAGAAGGTAGAGGAGCTCTCATGACTCAAATTCATAGAATTTGAGTAAAATTCAAGATTCCATATCTTCCATATTCAGTTCTGGTGGATTACAACTTTAAAAGCATTTTTGTCTCCCAAACAATGTAGTGGAACATGAGAAGGGTGAAAAGTATAATTAATACCAAGTAGGATATGTAAAAGCGCAACTTCCCTGTGCCAGAGAAGCACTGAGTTTCTACCTGGTCCCTTTTGGGCTAAGCTGTTTGATCAGGTTCCCTCAGTCTCTGTGGATGTCCTTATACTAGCCTAATTGAAGGACCCCTGTTCTCTTTTTATTTTTGCTCTATGAAAAATGCATTGCAGATGTCTTATAATGAACTTTGATATGGTGAAATGATAATAATGTCCTAATTATATATAAAAATGTAATTACACTTGCTACTATTATAGAAAAACTCCCTTTATAATGAAGTGTTATGTTAGAAAAAAAGATTTCATTATAGGCGGATTCCTTTACTTGTTAATTTGGCCTGTGATTCATCGCTTTAATATTAAAAAAAAATTCTCTCTAAGTTACTTTTGATGTTTCTCATTTACGGTTCATTTCTCTGCTCTGGCACCTTAAGATGCCCAAAATTACAAACTTATTTAAGATATACTTAAAAATGCACTAGTTCTTTAAAAGGAAGATGGGGAAAAAAGGAGCGAGAGTCCTTTTTCTGGCAAAAATATTTTCTAATGGAACATGGAACCGGGTTAAATACCATGG